>JASSUY010046208.1:0-39902 GCA_032466535.1 Forpus xanthops | reverse complement strand
GCATGAGGCTCAGAAAGTCCTTGATCAGACCAAAACATTACCAAGCAGTAACTGAAAACACTGGTGTTATCAGCACTATTCCCAGGCCGTAGGTCAAAAACACAGCACTGCAGCAGCTACCAAGAAGGAGAAAAATAACTATGGAGAAAAATGCTAGTGTTGAACCCATGACATTACCCAAGGCCCAAATAATTTAAGCACTCCATTTGTGTTAGCATTGTAAAGATTAAAAGGTGTATGATAGAGAAGTGGAAGAAGTGGCAAGGAAGAGACAAAGCAGTAGGGCATGGTGGGGAACCTGGATCTGTAGTGTTGAGAGGAGCTGGTGAAAGCAGAAACCCTTCTTAGGAACTATCAAACCTCTCTGAGCCTAGGAGTTACGGGATATTATGGTACATGTAACTTGTTCTGTAAAGTGGTGCAAGAGAAGATAACATAAATCTGGACTACCTGTGTTGATAATTTTTCTTACCATGGGATATTTATTCTTCACTAAATGTGAAAATATCTCTAATGTCAAATAGACCTCTGGAATACAGATTTTAAAGTTCCTAATAAACATATTGCTTACTTTTATCACTATGCTTCTTACCTCACAAAGACAAAAGTGATTTAAAACTTGGTGCCATGGCATTGAAATAAATCCTAGGTTCCTCTCTGCTTTTACTTGTAATGAAAGACAATGACACACTTCAATGAAATTAAGCTTGGAGTCCAGCCAGAAACTTTTTCTGCACTGTAATTTCATTTCAGATAAGAGAAAGGTGCTTCTAGTTATATCATTCCAGCTATGGTCAGAAACACGATGAAGAAAACAAGTTACTGTCTCACATTTAGAAAGGAGTGACACGTTGTTGTTCTAGAAATATTAGGGTACTCTATAGTATTGGGGTGAACAGCAGTGGCAGTCTATTAATATCTTTTCCTTGTAAATCAGCAGAAGTTCTCATGCTTTCACATTTAAAAAACTAGTGTGTCTGAATTAAGAGCAATGAGAAAATATGGAGAAAATATCAGTGGGGGAAATGTGATGTTTGGAATTTATGGTGACAATTTGAAAAGTCAGTTTACCTGGAATGAAGCTCACTTTAAAGCATTTGACAATTCCTCAGTTTTAGGTGGAAGGTCACAACCCTCTGACTTGGCTCTGTATTTTGAATATATAGATGAGCAAGCAGAAAAGTATTTTGGGTGCGTCTGTCTGGAGACCACTTATAAAATAATAATTTTCTCCTCTTTTTCTAAGACTTACTTCCAAAATAAAGCTAAAAAGCTTATTTCAAGTCCTTCACACCAGGTGTTAACAGAAATTCCATGCTTTTCTATGACATTTGTGTGGGAAATTATTGCCAAGTGTCCAGACTGTTGAATCATAGGGAAGTTGATATTTAACCTTGGCAGAAGGCCATGTGATTGACAGTTCCATGGCCAGAGTTTGTCCAAGTCATTTCAAGAGCCAACTAGATTTCATTTTGCATTATCTGTGGGTTATCATTCTTACAAGAATCATCTCATTCTGGCATGATCTTGATTAAAAGCTTTAGAAGTCAGCTAGGCTCAAACTGATTTTGCAAGGTCACAAACACTGCAGGTTCATTCCATAATATGGAATTAGAAGATTGACTGCCAGTCCTTTCAAGGTCCTAGCAACAGTTAGATGTGCCTCACAGTCTTACTCTCAATTAGGGCAATTTTTAAGGCTGTCAGCAGCTCACAGTTTTATCTTATGGTTCTCATCTCAATATTTTTACCAGGTGCAAAATCCTAACAAAAATGTTCTTCCCTCTCATTTGCAAGTTACTTGGAGAGTATTCCCTTGTATGATATTTAGATAAATACATATTCCAATAAAATTTCCCTTTCCAAAACATGTTTGCTGCTGTAAATAACCCAAATAAGATGGCATGACCATTTGCACCACGTTTGTGTGTGAAGGATCAGCCATGCAAAATTGTTACTATGTTGGTCTAATTACAAATTGCTTTATTAATTTGTAATAATTTGTCAAATGTTGCGGTTTACACTAAGTCATTCCCCAGGGAAACAAAATAAGCACTGAACTATTGGTAAGTAATTGCAGCATGTATCTTCAATGAGTTTACTAAGAAACCACCATGAGTTAAATTGTAGATTTGCCATTCAATATACCCCTTAACTAGTTACTTTGTTATTAATTTTATTGAAATTAATAATAAAAAAAAATACAGAATTCTAGGCAAGGATTCATGCATGCACAAACTGACTCTGAGATGAAGTCCTACTGTGAGTGCAGTTCAGAACTGATGCAGACTGCATGCATATGAGCAATAAACATGATTATGTTGTCCTGGAGTGCACTTCTTATAAGTTAGTCTGTCTAAGTCAGATCAGTTTTATGGAACAGGTATGGCATGGCTCATCAGTCCTGGACATGTGAAACACTATTAATGTGTCATACGTTATATGAGCACCTTCTGTGTTAGAAATCTGATACAGAAATCAGAAAATCTTTTACTAATAGAAATAACAAGCTATATAAAGTTTTAATAATGACTGTGAAATAGAACAATAATTACTACTACTTACTATTTGCTTTGCAGTAATATCAACAACAGAAAATTGCAAATCCTTTGCCACACAGCTTTGGTCCTAGTCCAGCCATGCACTTAAATATACAACCTTCAAGTAAACCTGCTGAATTCAAAATGCAACTCACACACTTCAAGTTAAACTACGTATTTAATGACATTCCTGGGTCAGGAGCTTAAAACCTATGAATCGCTTTTTAGAGCTTAACAAAGTTCAGCTGTGAGATGGTTTATCTAATGAAGAATAAAAAAAGAAAGCTTTATTTGCACTTTTTCTTCAGTGTTCTCCAGTTAAGAGTAATTTCCATTTAGTGAGAAAATTGTTTCCTACTAAAAAGTGCCCCACAAACGTACATGTCAGGGACTTCTACTGGATCATAAATATAACTATCACAATATAGCACCCAGGGATAGTCCTATTATTTATTATGTACCATAAAGAACATCTTCTTTCCATCTCTTTGAATTATCCTTGACGCTATGCTATGTACCTTCAGCAGGGCACTACTCTGTTTGAAAAGGTCACTGAAACTAAACATGGTGAAAGGGCAGAAATCTGGCCAGTAGCTTGCATTGCCAACAATAGCATTTCAATTTCAGTTTCCCTATGGAGATGCCTCTATAGCTTGCTTGTCTTTTCCAGCACTATTACATGCAGTCAGAAATTCAAGGACCATTAAACAATAAAACCCCTTTTTTGTCACTTGTGTCTTCAACCTCCTGTAGCTGCTATTATTTGTCCATCCATTTCCTCTTACACAAAGAAGCATGTGCTTTAGCCTATTTGTGGCAGCATCAGCAACTGAGAGGAAGAGGGGATATCAAGGTCATATTCACCATTACAAAGTTTTCTGAAGACAAAAACACTGCAAATTTCCTGGATGCTAATTAAAATAAATAAAGTAGTTTTAGTGTTCTAACTAAATAAGTCAAATGCCATTCTCATCTGTTTGGACCAGTAACAAGATGGCTTCTGATCCTACTGCAAAACAATCTTTAAAGTTTGTTTTGTTTACAGGTGTACTATCAGTAGTAAGCTGTACTAGAATGACCAGTAGTACGACTGGTCAGTGTTCATCAGCCACTTGGAAGAAAAGGTAGCCCATATTAATAAAACTTGAAGATGCTACTAAGTGGGGTTCAGGCTAGAGAATACAAGTGGCTGAGAATTATAAGAACGTTAACGTCTCAGACATATTCTGTACTTGGTCTTTGGTAGGTTCAAAATCCTTTTAGTTCAGTGTGTGTCAGTCAATAATTCATATTCATGACTAAAACACAGCTACTTAGGGATTTTAGTAAGAGACTCATCTGATAGCAAAAATAATTTGACAGGGTGAGATACAGTGTTTAACTAGGTTATGAAGCCTTTGTAAGGTAGATATTTATCATCATTAAGACTTTTTATATCCTCCGTGAGCCATACAGTATAGAAAGTAGGAGTCAGTGTGCGCAAGCAGAAAAAGAAAGCTCAGGACAAAGTAAGTGGACTGACGAGCTCCATAGGTAAGCTACTGCTCAGTACAGTCCTTGGCAGGAAAGCCAGGTCCCAACACTAACAAATTCTTGCAAGTGAAATCACTGGCTGACTCATCACCCTGAATTTCCATGATTACCTTGATACTTTCTTTGTGTATTCCTGAAATACATTGCTTCCCCAGGCAGAAATGCCAATGCTGCATGCAAAAGAGCTGCAATTCAAGATAAAGGCAAAACAACATCAGTTAGAAGGACTAAAAATTTATTTGTATGAATAACAAATAACTTTGTAATAGTCTGATTTTCAAGACAGTATTGTAAATATTATAGATGAATTTGCCTTCTAACTGAAGCAGCAATTCTGCAAGTCACTTAGCTCAAAGATGGACTGCATGGGTAGCAACCCTTGACCAAGAAGACTCTACACCTATTGAACAGCTTTGTGTCCTGTACTTTACAACCTTGTGAGACTGTTTGTGAAGGCAAAAGGTTTCTGAAACCTCAGCACTATTCTGCTGCTTGATAGACAGAGAAATCCCCTCCGCTAAGAACAGTGTAAACCATACCATCAGCCTTCTAGGAAATTTACTGAAGACAAGGAAAGAAAAGACCTGAAAAAGACAAATGCATCATAAAGCAGATGACAAGCAAAATCTATCTTGAAATCTGAATTATTTTGACATTTGTTTTGACTGATCTTAATCCAGAACTGTGCTTCTTCAGTGGTAACCTTTTGCTGAAATTTTCTGGAAACTATTTGAGTTGTAAAACCATGAAATCATCACACAAAAAATAGCACTTACTTTGATGAAAATTAATTGACCTGAAAACATCAGTTCCATTCTCACAGGTGATATGAGATGCAATATGTCAAAGCCCCAAGCAACATGTTTCAGCCTCACCTGAAAGGAGGAGCTGAGCTGTGGCCATGCAGACCCCCACAGCAGGGGAAGCTCACCTTGCCTCTCTGCCATGACCAGAACAGAAGAAGGGGCATGTATCTAGAAGCGCCACCTCATGAAATGATGGGAACAGACCCCAAGTGCAGAGAAAAAGTATAAGAATATCTTTGCCTTGTTCACCAAGGTAACTCCTTCATGAAATTAATCACTGTCAAGAGTGAAAATGGTATACATTAAAAAATAAAATTATGTCAATTCTTTCTATACTGAATGCAGAAAATACCACATAAAAACTGGGGGGAAAATGACAATTCAATTAAGCAATGCCAGGCTCTCGTAAATTTATGTTACATGTCTCTAAAGAAGTTAAGAACCACAGCATGCACATCAATGACCCTACACATCTTTTACTGATATTTTTCCATAATTGATGTCACAGACCTGTCTCAGGCTAATGACATTATGTTTGCAAGTTTCTAGTGCTCTAATCAAGGAACCTGGAAAGTAATTTTCCAAAGACTTCATCTGTTTCTGTCTTCATTTTCTTGAACTGCCAAAGCTATGAATTATTTGCATTCTAGTATTTCTGCCTCCTCTGGATACTAGAAATTTTCCTTTATGATCAGGTCTACATCATGAAGATCACGGCCCTGAATCATTTAAGAACATAAACTTGTTCTCAACTTCAAGTGGATGAATGGTATTTTTGCAACTGCTGGAAACTTAATTTTAAGTCATAGATGTGGTTTACAGCTTTTTTTTCTCCTGGACTGTACAAGCCAGGCAGTGGTAGAAGCACAGAAGGAAGGATGGAAGGACAGAAGGAAGGAAGAAAGTCTGCTTGCAGCCCAGGCATACAGATTGGGTTCTGCATGACACTGACATGCATATGGCCTCTGCCCTAGTGAGTGCGACTTCACCTTAGATATCCTAAGCTGCTCCACATGTTTGTGGTAGTCCTACAGGAACACTAGACCCCCTCCTGCAAACTATTACAATTTGTTGGAAACCTGCACCTTGGCTGCCTTTGCTGTGGCTGTAGAAGGTGTCTGCCAACATTTACAAAAGGTCTGTAAATCTGAAGAATCGTTTTCCCTCCTGTTCTCTTTTTTTGCTGAACTGTTTTGGTATCTCCACCTACCTATCATGAGATTTTGGCAATCCAGGAAGAATGGAAACAGGGAGGCAAGGAACTGTCAATCAGAAAGGCTCAATTTCACCAGTGCGATCAAATCACTCTGCTCCAGGCTTAGCTCACCTGTGTGTTTGCTTTTGTATCTGTAAAACGAAGCTAAGATTACACCCCTGCATCTGTTACCAGGTAGTGTGGAGCTCTGAATGTGCTAAATACAATGTTAAGGGTTGATAATTGGTTTAATTAGGAAATGCAATCCTTGCCATCTCCCATCTCTTCCTGAAATGTTATTTTATTAGACTTTTCTTGGTTCCCCAATCTCCCTTTTAAGTAGATCACTTTCCCATTTTATTTTTCACTTACTGTAAATACAGCAGCATAGTCCTTTGTTAGCTAAAATACCCTTTACAGCTCAACATTCAGTACTACTAATTATGTTCTTGACTTGCTTATGCTTATTTTTAGAGATTTCCCAATCCACCCCTCACTACTTTTTGTATACATTTTTAAAGAAGCCTTCTGTTTATTTTTACATTGCCACTTAAACAGACTTGCATCTGTTGCCTTTTTTTCCCTCTAGACTCAACCAGGATGGATTTTAATTGCATCACCAACTGTTTTTAAAACACTTCCTAGAGCCTTCACTAGATTCCCTCTGCATAATAAAATCTTGACCAATAAAATTATCACCCAAACCTGTTAGGATATTTTGTGTTTTCTTGAAGTCAGCTTTCCTGTGGTCCAGAATGTTTACTTTGCTTCCACCAGCCCCCAGGAATATTTTGAACTAATGATATTATAATGTCCTGGGTATTTCTTTGCTTCAGTCCTATTAATCATACTTGGTATATTTTCTAGGACTTGGTCCAAAATAGCCTCTAACCATCTGAATGCTTCAATAACCCGTGGAAGAAAGCAATCCTCAAATACCTCTCAAAATGTGTTCCTCCTCTTCATTTTTGTGTTGAGTGGCATCCAAATCAACATCTGAGTAATTAGAACTCTGCCAGAATCAAATATTCTGCCTTGTTATAGGATTCTCCAATGTATAAAAAACATTTGCTGATTCTGTGTTATTTTATTTTAACTACCCTGGAGATGTAAACTATCTCCGTAGCATCCTAGAATCAACTTACCATTTTATGGCTCCGATTTCTATACAGATTTCTATGTCAGCCATAATATTTCATTTCACAAATCAACATTCTGCCTAACCAGTTCACTTATGCACTGCTTTAATTTACTTAACCCTTTGGCAGATTCTATACTCTTCATATTATAGGATATTCCTTTGTACATTTATTTTTAAATGTATCTTATAAAATTCTTAACATGTACAAAGCATGCAAAATATAAAAGCATAATAGAAGTGCATCGAAAAAAATATTGGCAAGATGTATGCACACAACAAAAAAGAATTTTTGCTCTAGAATTTAATTCGATAGCCACGATTCAGTATGTCCTAACTTTCTTAGTCAGGTTACAGGGTTTACAGTCACAGACTCACAATTCTCCCCTGCTGTCCATCAGTACAAATGCTGTTGGCAGAGATGGGCACCTGTTTACCCTTTCAAGGGGAAAATGGGTCTTGAAATATCAAACAGACAGAGAAACAGAAATTGGAAGCAGTTCTATTAGATTCTAGCTCCCAGAGTAATTTTAAAATGAGGAGCTAAGATATGGAGGGAGGAATACCAACAGTAAGTAAAATATCCCAGTTGCTGAAGAAAAGCAGTAACTGAGAGCTGTCTCAAGCCATGAGTGAGTGCAAAGATAACTACAATTGCATGGAAGATACCTGGATAGGTAGGAAGAAAAGCCTGCACAAAATTAAGGGTCATTGTGCAGGATTCAACACAGAGCATGTCCATGACTCTTCCCTAAATGAAAGCTTTTTTCTTTTCTTAACTTCACCTACCCACAGCAAATAAGAGAACACTATTTTATGCTCCCTTTCATTTTTAGATACAATTCTGCGCATGAATTTCTAAACCATTTTCAGTTGTGTATTTTCCATGTGATACGCTTTTCAGGAGTCACGAGACACTCTCATTATCTTCACTACCATTTGGCCTGTGCTGAATAATTATTTTCCAATTAGCCTTACACTTCGTACTCAAATGGTTAACCAAAGGCAAATTAGTTTTATTCTAGCAGAACTTCCATAGTGTCCATCTTGCTTCATGGCATAATTCCCTTTTTTGCTTTTCTTCCCTCACTGCATGCATCTTTTTACCATGACTTACTACAAATGGCTACAAAACCTTTAGTCACTTGGACTGTGAATGTTTATATATGTATATATATATATATTAACTAGTGTCTTCTTAGAATCCATTGATAGTTATGGATTTGAAAATAAAGCTTCAGATGAGTTCTGAATTTCAGAGAACTATCAAATAATTCAAATAAAGACACAGATGTTCAAAACTTATTGCACCACATTAGCTTTTAAAGGTTTAAAATTCCCATGTGTTCTATGGGAAAAGAGCATCCTAAAAATATACTTAGGCAATTTCAACACTGGAAATGACTACTTGGGAAATCCCATGCAAGGCAGAATGAATATATGGGTTACCATTACGTTCCTCTGTAATGGCTTAAATTGGAGTACAGAAAACCTAGGGAAAGATTTAACATCGCAGCCTTGAGGAACTACCTGTTACCCAAAACACACAGGGCACAACTGAGACTAGTAGCTGCCTTCAACTATGAGGATCCCAGACCTGCATCAGCGAAAGACACTCAGTATTTCTCCTTTCTTTTTCTCACATAGATTTATTTTTCCTAGGTGAAAAAAAAGCAATATGGAAATTAAAAAGAAAAAGGAAGAAAAATAAAATAAGCACCTCTGATTAATGATGCATTTTCTCTTTTTTTTTCCTAAATAAGTTCCTTTCCCTGTCCTGAAATATTTAGCATTAATAACAGCTTTTACCTTGACTTTTTAAAACTGAACAGGAAAAAAAATCCTCTTTTTCACTGGGTCTTTTCTGCAAAATATGTACACAGGGAAAAACATTTCACACATTATAAGCCTCTCTAATTGTTATAGCTGTATTGTTGCAAAGGATGGAAGGTGCTTGTCTACCTTTGATGAAAGAAAAGGAAGGACTGAAAGAGGAAAAAAGGCATATGGAATACCTTCACATTATACAGTACTATTGTTTAAAAGCCTTGTTATTTTAGCAAAGCTTATTTTAGTTAATTCTCAGTTTTACCAGGACAGGACAGCACTATCCAGAGAGGCAGCACCGATACAGGAGGCCCTTACTCGTTTTCAGCACTCTTAGTGATATAGCTTAGCAAAAGTCTTTCTGAGATGATTAATGGCAGATTTGACTTTGGGAGGTAATTACAGGTTTTGACAAGAAGCTTGAGACTTTGGGGATGAAAGTGACTGTGAAGGTTTCACTGAAGAAACCAACCCCTGACAGGCATAACATGCTCATTACAGAAATTCTGAAGAAGCACAGAGATCTGAAAAAATAAGCTAACTACATAAGAGCATATTTTTATTAACCCAACTGCTGCTGATGGCAGATGCATCCTCCTTGTTGTCTGGGGACTAAAGTGATTTGGAACCTCAGTAACTGCAGTCTTTTTATGATGCGGAGGTTCATTTGCTTGTGAACTCCCTGCCATCCTCCCTTCTTCACCTTTTTTCTTTCCAGGGTTAGGTGGGGGGAGTGGAAGGAGGGAGAATCAGATAAATAGTGTCATGAAAAATGAATTATGACTGATCAGAAAGTTCTTCCCATAATGCCACCAGTTATATTTGCTGCTATCTTTATTTATTTATTAATTATTTTTTGGGATTCAGCAGTGCCATGAATAAAAAAAACATTGAAGTGGCATACATACTTCTGATTCTTAGAATATTTATTTTCAATATTCTGAAATTTAATGATTGAGAACTAAGCAAAGCCAAATTAAAAGGGCTTCCTCCAAGGAAAAGGTCCTTAAAGACAGCAGGGATTCTAGTAGGAGCTCTTAGTGCCCACAGGTACTTTAGGTCCTTCAAAGTAGCATCTTTCAGCTGTATCAAACTACTGTCAGGATTGACCATCATGGTACTAAACCTCAAAACTACACTGACCAGGCTTTTCCTGCGGTCTCCCTGACTTCCCAGCTCTTTTGGCAATAGAGGGGGAGCAGTCTGCATCACACAGCAGACCACAGAGCCCTAATAATTCAGAACATAACTTTTCCCCAAATAAATGCTTTTTTCTTCCAGTGAATAAGACCATTGAAATAGAATTCAGCTCCAGGAAAAGGCCATGAAAAGACTTATTGTCAAATCTAAACGTATTTACGAGTCGTACACTGCTTTATACATCTTGCTGCTATCAGGTACGGACCTTGTTTCAGCAATACCTTCTGGCTCCTTTTTTCCTTTCTCTCAACATAAAGCAGCTGTAAACCTACCTGCTCTGGCCAATTAAGTTGTTTGTATTTCTGGAGTGGCACAAAGGAAACTCATCCCTCTGTCTCAGTTTGGTTTAATAAAACAGGGATATATGGGGCACACAGGAATTGCAAAAATCCAAGTGGCACAAGAGTCACGGCCAGATTCTTGAGCTGCAATAAAACAGTGGCAATCCAAGGGAGAGATGGCAAATTATGCTATCTGGGAGTCTGTCTCTAAGGTTCCACAAATGCTGTTCTCTCAGAAAATAAAATGACATTATTAAGTTGCATGTCACAAACATTCCCCCAGAAAATCTCAAGCCATTTGTGGTAATCTGTCAAAAAGGGATATATGCACGTTAATTTTTATGAGATCCATTTCCATTACTTTAAATTAATTGTGAACAAATGCCCCTAGTGTGGCAGTGGCTTACCAAGACAGCCTGGGAACCATCATGTACCAAGAAGATACGCCCTGGGAGTTAACATGTGGCCATTTTACTCCCCTTTAAAACATTGTTCTGAGCTTTTGATAAAAATCATCAGAAATTTGGCCTGGACTTCAGACCAGTAATATATCTAACCCACAGTGCATGAAGAAAACCTTAATAAACAAAGCAAGGTGAGTAGCAGAGCTGCTCCCAGAGAGACAACAGGAATTTTGCTTCTCCAGGCAGAACTGAATCTTTATTTTCACTATCCAAAATGAAAGACTCTACTGTATTTAAAAAAAAGTCTGTGATGTAGATTACCTCACCGTATTTAGATACCTAATGTGAGCAAATATTCATTTAACTGCAATGTAGAAGTTTTCCCTTGGGCTAACCACCTTAGAACTGAGGTGCGCTGGGATAAAATTTATCATTGTCTAGAAATGCCAATTTTCCTGGCATCCTCTACATTTCAGTTAGATAAACCTGGTTTTGGCCTTCTGGTCTTCCACTGTGATCAGCAACAAAAGTAAGATAATATAAAGAGGAATATAGAGCATTTGTGATTCAAATTATCTTTATGTGGTTCCTGTCTCTCTCTGTACTGATTGAAAGAGACAAAACTGGTGGCTGTCATGAAATAAACACTTTCAGAGTGAAAGCCACTGCTTGAGCCTCACATAACACCTTCAGTTACATGTCTTGAATTAGGTGGAAGGCATCTGGACCTAGAAATTTCTGACTGACGGATTTGCAGATTATACTTTCACTCATATATATAATTTAATGATCTGTCATTCTAGAAAACACAAGAGGAATAAGAATAGACTGAGCTTTAGAGCCTATATTTTTTATGATTCACCTATAACATTAAGTTTCACACCTTCACTCCATAAGGAAAGATGCAGCTACTTGAAGATAGTCATATCAGGAGTGGGCAGTTGAACATCAGGAAAAGGCAGATCACACTATAAAGAGTAGAGAAAATGATGTAAGACATGAAGACTTAATAGTGGACTTAGTTAAAAACCTGCAAGGTAAAAATGTTTGACATTTTAGAGGAAGTAATTTCATTCCATGTCTGCAGTAGCTTTTCACGGTTGACCAATATATTCTTTGAAAGCATCTTCAAAGTTACATGCATGAGAATTGGCAGAAACCGACCTTTACATCTGAACATAAAATGCTCCTGTAAGTATTGCTTCTGTTTTTATGCAGCCACAGCCCAAAGTACCATGAGATTCATGAGGCCAATTGCAGCTAATCAAGGATCAGATAAAAGGTGTCCCATTTATTTCAGCAGTTAGAGCACATAGCTCCATTTTCAAATAAAGGCTGTCAAGACATAAAATAAAAACTCAGAAAGACATCTGTCAAATAAAATTTTAATAACATATAAATTAGAAAAAGTTGTGGCTTATTGTTTGAATATTCCAAGAGTAGAAAAGGAGGTTAAATTCAAATAAATTATTCATTGATACTAGTTGCTCATCCCTACTATCTCTCTGTATAATTTAAACAAAAACAAAGGTGTGCCACAGAATAAAATGAGATTTTTAAAATACTTCCTTGAACCCTGATTGTGCATGTCCCTATCTTGTTCAAAACAATAACTAAACACATTAAAAAAAAACTAATGCATTGAAAATATTCAAATAGCAGATGACAAATACATTATTTATTGCTTCAAGTTATTGATGAGCTTTCATACCAGCTCGTCACTCTGTTTTGCTCTGTCACTCATGAGCTATAAGATCATCAGTAACTTGCAATAAATAATGTATCCATAGCCAGTCCTTTGGGTAGCTATCCTTATTTATCTAGATATACACACACAAGTATATGCACTTGCTTACTAAAAGAAATGGTCAGCACATTAAACAATGCTGATTTGCAAAGTTTTCAAACTTACAGGCAGAGAATAAAAAAAAGGGATTGAGGATATTACAATTACTTTGGCTATATATATTTTTTTTCATGCTAAGAATGCACTGCTAGAATAATATGCAAATATGGAAGGTTATAATGGATCTGTTAAAATCATATTTACTGTAATTCAAAATAATAATGAAAATCTATTTTAGCAGATTTAATATAAGCGAAGGGAACAACATTAATACAGAGATTAGTGTGACTATTGAGCCAATAAAATGTACACTTTCAAGTTATGGATAATATTTAGTAAAGGTTAAAATGGAAAGTAAATTCAAGATGTTAGTCTTTTAAAAATTAAAATTACACACACTGTTGGACTGAATGAATGTTTTTAGTAAGAATAGATAGATTCCAATACAGTAAAAATCATTCCTAATAAGTAAATTTCTATTATTTTTTCATCTTATAACACAATTATTCCTGAATATTTGCACTGAAATGCTGATGCAGAGCAATCACTAATGAAAATGCCCTTTGTTTTGACCTGCATGGTATTTCAAAGTTATATGCAATGCAGTTATTAACTCTTTCTTCAACTAATGAAAATTGGGTCTGTTCATGTCAACTACACAGTAGTATTTAAAATGGTTAACCTGTTAACCTGAATTACAATTTGCGTTTTCAAAGAACAGCTGAAAGAGACCTTTTCTACATGCTTTGTCTTTGGGCGAAAAAAATTGCTGGGACCAGGCATCAGAGCCTCAAACTCTATGCTGTGTCCTGGATTACTTATTTTTCTATTACTAGTTTTAATTTACTATGCTCAATCTGCATTTCTAAATGACTGAAAAGAAGATATGGGTATATTAGCTTCATAAACTAGATAAATTGATGAAATGTACAAATGGGATGAACATGAATTATTGGCACACTGTGTTCTTTAAAAAAAGCTAATATCAGACAACAATGCAAGCAAAATATTTCTATAGGGAGATGTAATGTTAACTCTATTGTACCAAATCTTGATGACAATTTATGTAGAATACTATAGGGATACTTTGTGTAGTTCCAATCATGTACAGTCAAAGACGACAGCTTTAAACTGGAATAAAAAGAAAGAAGTGTACCTAAGTTAATACAAGGACTAAAAGGGCTTCCTTTGTTCAGTTTAGAGAAAAAAATAGCTGATCACATAAGCAGATATGTGTATTTTGCAAATATGCACATGGTTTTGCGTAATACAGGAAGAGAGGGATAAACTTTCAAAAGAAAAGCTATTTACACTAAAAAACAGTATGGTCTTTGGCACACAAACAAGGCGGATATAAACATGGCCAGGAATAAGTTTGCACCAAAAAATGAGATTTCCAGAGGATGGAAGTTTTTAAGGAAATTTCTAGTAGAAGTAACAGGCAGCACAAGAAGTCTTACTGAAAAGGGCATTCAGTAAACCTACGAATGTCATTAGATAACACAAGGCAGGCTGTGGCTGCCCTTGACGACCCCAGGAACCTTTCCTATGATTTTATAGACTACCATATGATTTCTCCTGAATAAAGGCTAGCACAATTACAGATAGAACAACAAGTTCTTCACTGCAAGTGAGCAAAGGGAAAAAGAAATAATTAAAAGAAGTGCCTAATAGAACTAAACCAACAAACCAAACAAACAAATCCCCCCCAACCTCACAGCTCTCAGCTGCTTTTTCAGTGCCCAGCACTGCAGACATATGGCTGGCATCTTAGCAAGGCACAAAAAAAGCTATATTACCAATTTATTCTTTTTGTATGGCACCTTTTACCACAGCTGAGAGGCGAGAGGCTGCTCAGGAAGAAGTCAGAAATACATATGGCATTTATGTGTTAAAAGATATGCCATGGAAACAACAGTGACTAGCATTAACTGAAATCAATAGCTAAAGTAGCTGAATACACAGAAGTTAAGAGCTGGCATGCCAAAATCCTCAGTGCTTCCCACTGACTTCAAAGATTTGCATTAGGAGAAGGCCCAAATTAATTTCATACACGTTATTAAAGTTTTCCATCATCCAAGGCAGAGATACACAGAAGCCCCGGGGCTGCAGTAAGCTCTATGCCAGTGTCTGCCCAACCACTCTGAAACTGGGGAGTATTCAATCACCTTAATCCAGTTGTTCACAATGGAAGCCTTTCCTTGACTGCCATGTAAGGCTCAGAGGCTGTCATACGTTGAAAATCAGAAATCAAACTCTGCTTTAACAGAGTCCACAGTCACCACATATGGGCTCATTTCACACAGTGTGCATAAAGCAACCAATTACAGCAGCAAGCAGGCTAAGTGTGTGGACCTTTTTTTCCTGAGAACAAAATGAACAAGTGCAATCCCCCACAGAATCTAATTCTTCTCCTTTTTAAGTCTGACATCTGCTGTCATACCCCAAATTTTATACTAGAAAACAGGAGCCTGGAATTTCTCAAATGTATAAATTTTTCATATTGCACTGAGACTACAACAGCCTTTACCTAACCAACTGGATCTATCTGTCACTTGCCAAGCAGCACTTGCAATTTTTTTACACTCAACTGCAAGGAGATGTATAGACTCCTCCAGATGAGGAAGATGTTGAATTTACACAGACAAGTGACAAACGAGCTCGGAATGAGAACACATACAAGAATAGCCTACAGTATGCCATTATATCATGACATAAATATATGACAACTACTCCAACCAATGCCCATGGCAAATGTTTCCGTGTTTTGCCACCATTAGACTAATTTCTCTGTGTTCCAGTTTTTCCTTCTTTTCTTTAACTTGAATGAGAGAGTTGTTCTGAACTAATAACAAATAAAAAAGGCATATATTAGAACAAGGAAGTCAAAATGGGTTTCAGGAAAATAGTCTGATATTACAGATAATGCTTCTAATTCCTTGTGGATCAGTGTCCAGATACCAGTAATATGCTCCACCAGAAATAAACACATACATACACCCCATGACAAGTTATAATAAGAAATTAACTATAATTTCACTATGTCTATCATAAAATCTTGAGTCCATTTATAATAAACAGAATAACCTACCATGTAGAGTAATACAAAACAAAGCATTCGATATACACAAGCAGCAGCTTTTCACAAAAGGAGTAAAATCTTCATAAGGGTTAGCATGGGATTCAAGTTTCCTTCTGTCAGTATTTCCAGTTCTTTAATAGTTTGAAAATCATGCCTCTGTAGAGAAACAAAGCAGAAATCCTCCAGGTACAAGTGAAAACCTCTCTAATCCTTAAAAAAAGCTTACTTTGTAGGAGGTGTTGCATAGATTATGGACTAATCCTCTGGAAGTTCAGGATTAAATTTGAAGGCAAGGAAAATGCGACATTTTCTCCAATCTCTACAAACTGTTACTAGAGATAAGGTGATCCTTTCTCCAACCTGATCCATTTAGAACACAGTCTTTTTTTTTTTTCTAGTAGGGTAAACTTGTGTAGTCAACAGTATCTCCTATGTAAACACACACAATACCAGGAGTTTCCAAAGTAAGGATCCCACCTTTTCAGGTTGAAGCCCATCCTCATCATTGATTCTTCATACCTCTGTACTATTTCACTAGGAAGTTACAATTTAATTGAAGATGACTGAAAAAACAACCCACCTTTGTTTAGAACAAAGGCATAAACCAAATTTCCCTGCCACAGAGAGTTAAAGCAGGAGTCACTACCCAAATGAAGGCCAGTGAATACTGGTTGTTTTGGCTTAGGTTGACTCCAGAGCATCACATAAGGAAATAGAAAAGGCAGCAAGAAAATAATCTATTGCTCAAATGCACAAGCGGTAAAACCTAGAGAAGTAGAGCTCTAGATTAGATACTGGTAGGAAATAGTAAAATCAAAAGAGAATACGGCAAGTATTTACCTGATTTTATCAATTGTTTCTCTCTCTAATATAATCCATAGGACACTGATCTCAACTAACTAATCATTTGGTTCAAAAGAGTTAACCTTTTTTGCCTGTCAGTGGATTTGATGATTGATTTTTGATTGATTTGATTTTTGATGTCTTATATAACTGTTTACAAAAGGTAAAGGAATGAGACTTGGAATTGTCCCTGAGTACCAAATAAAACATCTTTTCTATGCCAAGCATATTAAGAGCTGCTGCCTGGTCTTTCTACTTTCATGTTGCAGAAAAATAATCAGGGAAGGTGCCTGGGAAGGAGACGTGACACATTTGGGCAGAGGTCCTATTACAGTTAAACAGAGGACTGGGACTTCATATTGAGCATTGTTGCTTACTGTCCACTCCGTAAAGATCTGAATTTAGTTTGAGATACACACTATCAATTGTAGTTTTTTGCACACTATCAATTGTAGTTTTTTGCAGTGAAGGATGCAGCATATTCAAATAATAACTTTTGCCACAGAAAAGCCTGAAAATGGATAGGGTTACCTGAAGTTACTCTAATAAAAAAATAAGAATTGCACTAAAGAAGCTTCATTATGCCCTTATGCAATCCAGTGCATGAAACAATTTTCAGCTTCAAGAATAATGTAATTTACATTTAGTTTCATGTAGCCCAGAAGAGCCATCCCAGCTGCCAGGCAAACCCAGAGTAATTCAGGCAACTAAGCACTGTTACCCGAGAGTATTGCCTCCAGCTACGCCTCCAGTTGCCACACATCTTCCCTAGGCCCATATCATATCTGCTACACTTGAAAGGGTATCTCAGGTACCTAAGGGCTTCTATTTAAAATGTTTTATATACTGTCTAAGCAGCTAATCCCACCCATTATGTTTTCCCTGTTTTTATGCTGTGGTAGTACAGAAGATGTAGTCCATGTTTTTTGATAGCCCTGGGATATGTTCTATTCAAAAAGAACAGTTGCTTCATCTTAACAACCCCTCTGTGTAAAAAGCAGCATAAAGAGGTCATATCAGAACTGAAAATTGGGCCAAAGAGAGTATATTTTCCTCTGGATGCACAGTTATAATTGCTATTATGTTTAGGGAATTGGGCTTGATCACTGAATGGAAAACACTTTGCAATTAAGAGGGTTGAAAGCATAACTAGATTTGAATAATTGATGTTAATTTCCATTTGCAGAGAAGACTATCATGATGGTGAATCCAAATGCCACACAGTCTTCTGGTCCGTTCCCTCATTTCTTGTTGCCATAAATTGTAATGCTAACGGGAGTGCTCTATACAGAACTGCTGTACGGTTCATACCCCATCATACATCTGAAATCAGGAAGAATCCACACTTTCATCACTCATGCTTATGAAGCAAGTTCTCTCCTTATTTGGCTATACAATTAACTTCAATGAAGCTGAATGTAATGCCTTGAAAACAATACTAAATTAAATGGTAATGCAGTAATCCATCAATTACAATGGGGCAACTAATGACTTGAAATAGCTTTGTACAAGAGTTTCTAGTTGGATTAATAATATAATTAATGCTATGTACCTACCATTAAAGTAGGAAATAAAATATTGTTTTAGTTAATCTCTCTTTGTCATTGATGGGGAAATGCAATGCAACCTAAATGAATGTGCCTAAGTAAGCAAGTATATATCAAAAAGAGCCCAACAACCAGAATTTTCTAACCATTAAAACATGGTTATTACTGAGGCTGCTGCCCATAGCAGAAATGGTGAACACTTTTTTTAATAATCTTGTTTGTCCTAAATGCAATAAGAGTCATACAGCTTTGTATAGGTTAGAGAGAGTGGAAGATTTGAGCAACACTGTGAGCCTCACTATTCAATTGGTTCAATTCTCTCACAGACATTACCAAAAACACAGAAAAGAGATGGCTAAGTGCAGTAAAAAGGAAGAGAACAGAACTGAAACTGTATTTGGAGAAATAACAGGAAGCTTGCTCCTCTGCTTTTTGTTGTTACACATGCAGATTATCAGCTACTTTAGGTTTTCCCACTTCCTACTGACATCAAACAAAACTCAAGAACTGCAGGAATCTGAACCCACATGCATGTGTTTAGAGTCCCTTATGTGATATGCATGCAAAGGGATACACATCAGGTATTACACTTTTTAGTCTTCTCCATTAGACCCTGTTTCTGAATTACACTGATCATCTTCCTGGTTTATTTAATTTACAGAATCAATCTGTTCCCTTGCTGTCAGATGTAAAACAGCCACCAGTTCTATGCTACAGAGCAGAGTACTCCATATTTACTGAACAGATTCCAAAGACATGGTTTAACCACCACTACCAGATGGGATGGGAGCAGGAGAGACTCAAGAGAACAGAGGAAGAGCGAGCACACTCTCCCACCTGGACCCCACCACAGGGATATGCCTATAGGCCTTCAGGGAAGGAAGGAAGGCTTTTTTCCCCTTACCCTGGCTCTCCTTCTCTTTGTACCATCATGCAAAGCTGCCTGACGGCCAAATCAGAGTTCATAGGGCTGCATTCCCAGCACTGTTGAGGGGTTGCACGGGAGGGGACCAAAGCCAGAGGGAGAACAGCCAAGCCCACCCCATGTCCCACTGCTAAAGCAATCCTGCTCAAGTGATTTACAGATGACAGGAATCCTAGTGTTCACAGGGGAAAGCCATGCTCAGGCGTGTGATGTGTACAGGCATGCTGGGACTTTGAAGCTTGGCAGCCCACTCCTTAGAATGCCTTTAGATCAGACAGCTCTGTACACAGGCTGCTTTTCAACAGTTGTTTAACACTTCCTACAGACCCAAAATGTAGCCATAAAAAGGAATCCAAACCTCTGATTCCATGCTTTTTATGGAAAATTTACACAAGCAAACTGGTTAGCATATGACGTGAGCTAATGACTCAAAGATTTTAAATACAGTATCTATAAATAGAAGTAGGAACAAATGTACAGACACATTACAATTCATTGTGCTATGTTTACAGTGGCCTTTGAAGCAGATATAAAATATCTCCATTACAACAGGGATTGCTCAGAGGCTCCCCAGGAAAAATGGCTTGCTCCTATACCTCTTTGGACAGATGAACTGGAAAGCAAAGATAACAGTCCTGGCTCCTCTTTCTTTCACTTTTCCCTGTCCCAGTTTTTGTCTTGCTCAGCAGCTGCATAGATACTATTGTTTCTGAGCTGCAGAAAAGCAGTTCTGCTTTGCCTCCTACCGTGCTCCCCTGACTCCATTAGAACATGCTACGGGCAAGATATATTCATACAGACTGTTAGCACATGCTACAGAGGTCACTTACAGAGTAAAAGGCTATCATCTTGTATTATTTACAAGAAGTATTAGATAACATTTTGGCCACGGAGACAAGGAGAAGCATCGTGAGATCATTAAAGCTCTAAAGTACATGTAAAGCAGAAGGGCTGTCTTTTTAAAAGGTTATCAAAGGATGCCATATGCTCATCAAGTCGACTCCAACAGAAGCAAAAAGAAATATGCCTGTTAAAATTAATGGCAAGTGCAGAGTAAGTAGAAAAGCATTCAATCCAACTGTCTCTGAAAACCAGAGAATGTGCATTTCAGTAACGCTGAGATTTCAACTTGTGATTTAAGGGAATCTATACATCTTAAATGAGAAGCACAGCCCATTAGACAACACACCCAATAATATGCAAACATTTAACATATCCACATGAATTTTTTTGTTCGTGTTTGCTTTTTTTGGGGAAGAAAGGTGGTAAGGAAAATCAGCTTTTCTTACTGTATCTATTTTATTTGTGCAAGAGAAATGGAAGAGAACAACAAAGGATGCCATAAAACCCAAAAGGTGAGTTGGAAGAAAAGTTAAAATAGCTATACGGGACAGAGTCCCCACTTACCTTGTGCATTCTGTCTTTATAAGTAGGTGCTGCCCTTCAAGCCAACAGTATTGTGTATTTCAGTAGTGCCTGTGGAAGAACAATAACATTGCAGAAATTGTAAAATCAGTCTTCTGCAAGATAGCTTAGCTAAGCTAAAATTAAGAGCATATCCTGCACAATTAAGGGTTTCTTTTGTGTTACTGTCATGTCTAAGTATTTCTAAATATTGGAGATAATTATGGAGATAATATGGGTATTTGTGGCTATACTTCTGTGCCCCCCAAGGAGAAGAAAGACTACATGTGCAACTTGTGTTGGGGGGGGGGGGGGGGTAAGAGCACAGAAAAGAGAGTGTAATGAAAGCAAAGGTGGGTGGTAAGTGAAGGGAAAAAAGAGATCAAGAGGGAGAGAAAAAGATATGTTAAAGTTGTTTGCACTGGAGGTAGGGTGAGAAAATTGCTTAAGGGTTTTTTTTTATTGTTTGTCTGTCTATAACTGTCCTAGGTGTCTTAACATCTGTAACAGACTTCAATTATTAAGGAGTGAATAAATAGCAAAAACCTACTCATTACATTATGAATGGATATGTTTTAATGCCCCTTAGAAGGAAAATATTAGTTCTAAGAGAAATCTGTTGAAGTGTGGAAGAGCATCCTTCTCAAAAACAGAACCTCTGCACTGCTTGGGATCCATGGATAGTGGGATCAGAGCTGTGAAGCTGAGAACAATCCTGTGTGATCACCTTCCCCTATAATTTATTGACTACTGTCACGGCATGTGGCACTGTGCAAACACTGCCCTAAGGTGTTTATCCTCTAAATCAGCCACAGATAATAGAAGTCAGACACAAAATACCAGGGGATAGTCCAAACCAGATGGAGATAATCCATTTTACATCAGATGTGGATGCAACTTTAACTTGGGCTGATTACTTCTCATTAGAAGAGCGCTTTGCTTCAGGATTTAATTGAAAAGTGGACATCAGTCTTATCAAGACAAAGAACTCTCTTGCAGGCAGTGCACCAACTGTAAATGAAGAGCAGGGAGTCCTGTTCAGGGACACCCTATGACTGAAGACAGTTTAGCAGAGGTCCTGGATGCAGAATAGCCACATCATGTAGTGCCACCCTTGAGCAATTACTACATTAAGAAGTAGCTGTTCTGTGTCTGCAGAACACAGAAAACATGCCACGCCAATCTGACACCCTGTTGAGAGCCAGATTTTATTTCTGTGCCTGGTCTTACATTGCAGGCTATAGTTTACTCAAGAGGGAAGAAGAAAAGCAAGACATACTCAGTGCAGTCTTTTGCCTGCTTCAGCTATTTATACTGGAAGATCTTCAGGGATCTGACCATGTTTATATATGGGAGGAGGATGTCACAATCTGACATGTGCTGAATATCTCCAGACCATAAATTTTGGTAACTTGCTGACACACCTTTAAAATTATCATAATAAATATCCCCAAAACAGAGCCTTCAGGATCCGAAGACCTGACAGCTGCATTTCCCAATATACCAAGAGACTTCACCAAGATGGCAACAGACTAAAATGAACTCCTCTGTGATGATTAAAGAGCAAGAAAACTCCAGCGACTCATATGGGAATATTTCCCACAAAATCACCACTCTATTAGTGATGTGCCAGCCCTGATCTCAAGAGAAATGTGTAAAACATTTCCAGACATAAGCTTGGGAACTAAAGTTAGTAAATCTACTGAATACCAAAAACTTTAAAAAAACTTTCTCAATCTCACGCTCACTTGCTCTTCTGCTGAAGTTCTGAAAGTTACGAACTACCTTTTTTTTTCCTGCACCTTATCATTCTTCTCTAGCAGCAGCATCCCTTCTACTTCCAAGAAATAAAGCACTTTTTGTCTCATAGTCTAACTGGGATTTGATTAGTCAAACTCACCTTATATTTGAAGCTTGTTGTTTCTATTTTGAACCTGAAAGATGTGAAAAAAAGTTTTTCTCTTCTGCAAAATGTACTAGAATTTTTAGTAAAGGAAGTTATTTATCTCTGCCTAAAAAACTTACTGGACAGGAAACTAAGCTCCTGAAGAATTTCTAGAGGGAAACTTCAAATTTACAAGGTTTTTTGACAAATACCTTCATAAAAAGCAAAATGGAAACTACTTCAAATATCTCCACTGTATAAATATTTCCAGTTACTGGAGACAATACTTTAGGCTGTATTTAGCATATGAAGGAATATCAGCTCCAATAACATAAGATCTCATCCTTTCTGATCAACTTGGCTTTTTTGCCAGATAACATATTTTCTGGTGGTCCCTTTCTTTTCCAAGTGGATAGTGAATCCCCATAGGACTCACATCTAGCCATTATCCACTAAGGGAGAAGTCAACAAAACAAAATGTGTTTATTTCCTTCAATAATTACTTCAAACTGGATTCTTTGAATCCTTATTAGTATTTGATCTACTTTGCTCTGTGATTAGTTTTGCTGGGATGAATGGCACACTTGAAATCTAATGCATTCCCCAGTGAGGGTAAGTAAAATGGAATCAGGCTACAACAATGGGTAAAGTATACACATTATTTTGTTGCCATCCATCCTGTTCTTAAAAGCCCAATTTAATAGCCAAAGAAGATGATGAAATGACACAAAATGAGGTCATGAATAACAACAATTCAGATTAAGAATTCTAACCTGATTGACCTTCAGAATTAATCTTCCATTCAAGGAAAAAGAACTCAATAAAAACAACTATTTGTGTGAAATCCTCCCTTTATACCTTTTCCTTCAGGAATAGCTTTTTCTCCTGATGCCTTTTTCATGTGTTTATGTGCTTTACTCCACATCCAGGAGGAAAGAGAGATTATGTTGTACGCAGTGGCAAATACAAAATGAGTAAGAATATCACTGTATTTACAGGATGCCAAAAGTGAGCTTTCACAACTACATGATGCAGTTTGATTAGTAGCATGACAACACCTAGATTATTACAACACTTGGAAATTACCTACTGATTTATTTTGGAAGTCACTGGTAGCAACAAGGAGCTTATGTTATACATGAAGGTAGCGTTCAGGTATCAGCAAATTTTACTTACATACAGAAGTCATTTTCATAATTATTTTTTTCCCTTCATAACACAGTGTAATTATGAAGTTTGTAAAATGATGCCAGAATAGTTTGGAATATTGGGTTCTTCACACTTAGTTGCAGGGCAGCAAAGACTCACCAGCTCCTCTCAACTATATCATGATTGATGCCAGTTACTCCAAAGACTCCTCAACAAATGGCTACAGAAATATCTTTTCTAATGATTTGTTACATTTCATCTCCCCAGTGTCTTATTCTTTATCTTCCTGAAAAGCTTTTCAACCCATAAAAGTGTGCACAGCCTTGCTACTAACAGAAATTTGTTCAAGTTGCACTGACTCTTGACTCAGGTATTTCTGGCAACAGCTATGGCTTCCTCAACGTGCTTGGATTTCCTTAAAAGTTTTCTACTTAATGCAAGCAAAAGACAGTAAGTATGAAAATCAATTACAAATAAATCAGACATACTCAGTATAAAGTGAGTTGTGTATTGGTTTGGTTTGGTTTTGCTTTTGTTTTTTTTTTCACACCATGCTGTTTAAAAGCACATTCTCTGTTTAAAGGCACATGAATGTCTGAAAAAAAACCATTTCATAAGTGGGAAAATTAAAGCAGAACAAGAAGCCAGACTGAATCTGGAACAAAACTGGAATTTTGGCAAAAGAAAAGGCCCAACCTGACAAAGAAGGGGTTTGTTCTGATTGAATCAACCAGGAACAGTTGATAGAAAGGGTTCAGAAATCGCAGAGTCATTATCCAAAATGCTACAGTGAAACATCAGATTAAAAAATCTCAGATGCCATGCAAAGGAGTCTGCAAGAGCTTGCACACACTGCTGCTAAAAGAAATGCCAAGACAATATCCCAACCTCAGTGAGAAGAAAGAGCTGCATTAATTTTTAAACAGAGCAAGACTTGTTAAATGTGCATAAGGCAGAGTTCATGACCATTAAGGCAAAGCATGCATGACATTTCTGATTAGAATGGAGACAAGATAAACCTCAGAATAATCTCAAAAGAGGAAACATAGTTGTGTGGTTTAAAAATATGGCAATCCTTGGCCCACTAGAATTTGCAAGGTGCAAGAAAGCCATTGGAGATGCCATCAGAAAGGGATAGGAAACATTCAACAAATATTTAAAGGGATATTAAGGACTACAAGTGCTGAAGTCGGTGGGGCAAGTTCTCCTTGTTCTTGAAGCTCCAAGAAACAGAAAGCAAAGACAAGGATCAAGAAACTCAGTACCCTTCATGGCCACTAATTTATTATTCTTTTTCTAATAAAATAAAATACATACATTTATATAGAAACTGTTTACAATACACAATTATAAATAGCCAAGGGCAGGTAACTGATATCAATTTTACTTTTGACACCTTGAGTGTTAGAAATGGCCTAGGGTAGCACAAAGAATGAGACCATGAAGTACATAATGAATTCCCCTGAAGAGGGCAAATCTGACGATTGTAAATGAAGAGTTCTACAAGAAAATCTGAACCCTATCAGGAACTGAAACAAAATCAAACAATAAAAAGAAGACTACATGTTTCTGTATTACTCTCAAATATATAAAATACATTTCACAGCAATATCTGAGGAATGAATGGAGCTTTTTAGTTAGAAAAAAAAAATAGTAGTCATTGACATTTTTATATTGGTTGTAAGAAAGTATGTCCACGTCCTAGACTACTTAGACTCATTGCCCTCAGATAGACTTACTAAATAATACTTCTGTTGGACAGATATTTTTGCTACCCATTATCCCTGGAATAGTGCGTATGACTATGCAATTTTCAGCAAGCTACATGTCTTGACATAATCTGCTGAAAATCTAAATAGGAAGCATGGAAAAACATTCTAAAGCCAGACCTTTCTCCATATTTAGCAGCACTAGATGAGAGTTTGGGACTAGTGAAATACTGGTTACAAGATAACATCTGGTTTGACAGAAATTAGAAAATAAGGATGCTTGCACTTGCATGAGAGGCACAAGAGGCTTTCAGATGTAGAAGAAAAGAATTTTTACTGTGATTCAGAGCTGAGGACACTCCCAATAATTTCCAAAAAAAGACAGTGAGTAGTCCTAATGTTGTGAACAGTAGCAGCACCTGGGAATTAGTGCCAGAGGCCCATAGAACACTGTTCTGGTCACACAAGCACACTTAGAAAAAGAAAAAAAAACCTTTCTGCAGTGGCAGATGATATGCTCCTGCCATTCTGTCAACTGTCTGACACTGCCTGGTCTCAGGGAATGGAGAGACCAGAAAAATATCTCTGCTGGAGTCCTTGGAGAAACATGCATGCCTATGAAGAAATGTGGTGATTCAGATGCTACAAGAATGTTATTGGTTTATAGGGGGAGGACTTCATTGAAATCCCATCATGCTTTTTGTTGTTACTAGTTAATATCACTGTGTTTGGCTACAGGATGCAGGTGTGGGAAGCTGTGCCTATAGAAAGTCATTGCTTCAGAGCTGAACCACTGGACCTGTTGTACACAGCAGCAAGACACCAGACTTGGTATAATGCAAAAGCAACCAACACCCTAATCTGGAGGAACTACTGGCCAGATGTACCATTAATGACGGGATCAAGGGGGCAGCTCTAGGCACAGCTTACCTTATCCAAAGCACATTGCTTCCATGAAAGGAAGGTCCTGTCCTGCGCTTGCCTTTCCGCTTTAGTGGTGACCCACTCAGGATTTGCAGGGTTTGCTCACTGTCCCTTAGCCCCTTAAGAAAGATATCTAAGGGGTCTGAGGAAACCATGGGGTTAATTCCCCAGACAAGGTAAGTAGCAGGAACCCAGGCCCAGGATTATCAGAGGGAATACGAAAGGTGGGAAGGGGACCCCCACCCTCTTTCAGTAGCAATGAGCTATTAATTTGCCTCTGCCACCTCTTGTGGAACAACAGCCTGCAATCAATCTCTGCTCAGCATTAACTGCAGCAGCAGAGCGTTTCTGACAGACTAAATGCACACAATGAATGGCAAGGAGAGATCGCAAGCTGATTTGCTGTGCTGTTCTCCAGCCTTCAAGTTCTGGAAATTGAAAAGAAGAAATGTATTGCCCCATCCCACTTTTAGAGGTAGGTCTCACATTTCTCTGACCAATGCAAATCTACAAAATACCAACATTTTTTCACTGGAATACAAGCAGGAAATACTAATTTTTAACCAGTTTCTCGATATGGTTATTGGCTGAATAGTACACATTCAGCAGAAGAATCACTGCATTTGTTATGTGGGAAGGCAGACATTGTACCTTAATGCAAATGAACTGAGTGTCAAATAATGCATTATTCTTGTTACAGCTTCAGAACAGATGTCATTTTGTCATAGCTGCTGACATAATTTTAAAGATAAGAAGACTTGGAGATTTAGTCCATGATGTTTTAAAGCTAACCAGAGACAGGGTTAAAGCATTAGATTTAAACATAAACTAAATATAGCCTCTAGATATAGCCAGATATACACTTGTAACATGGGTTATGCCCAATATATCCTAAAACATTTAGAAAAATACACCACACCCTTTTTAATTTAATGTAATTGTAGACCTAATGCTACTTCAATTATTATTTTACCATCTCATATATTATTAAGCACTATTTTCACAGAATAATGCAGCCAGAAATCATGACCTAAGATTGCTGTTCTGGAAAAAAAAAAAAAAAAACAAGAGTAGAACTAATGAGGCTTGGTTTCCTTGTATTAAGTTTTATTGACTTTCACATCTAGGATGATGTAAACTCCAAGCAGAGTGGGACTGTGTGGATTCACTGGTGTCTGGTCCTAGATAATGCTGTAGGGTTGGTTGGGTTTTTTTCTGATCAAGAGTATTGCAGTGTTTCTCTTCTGCACCCAGCCTTGTATTTTCAAACAGCTCTGCAACATAAATAACTTTCAAAAGTATGAAGCCCTTTCAGTTTTGACTGAGTTAGCCCAACTGGTTTGAGGCTATTTTGTGTGAGAAAAGAGGCATGGGCCCATATCTGAAGACATAGTGATCACTTAATCTTTTCTTGAACAGATAACTTTTAGCGGATTTATATTTAAATAGAGAATCATAAAATCATAAGATGGTTTGGGCTGGAAGGAACCTTAAAGCTCATACAGTTCCAACCCCCTGCCGTGGGCAGGGACACCTTCCAATAGAGCAGGTTGCTCCAAGCCCCATCCAACCTGAACTTGAACACTGCCAGGGATGGGGCAGCCACAGCTTCCTGGGGCAAAATATTCTAGGGTCTCACCACCCTCAAAGGGAAGAACTTCCCATACCTGTCCATATACTAACTATAATACATATAATAAATTCTCTTTGAATTATTTACCTTAAGAACATCATATACATGATCCCATTACAGGAATTCACTTACTTTTGACTTTCTTAGGAAAACCAGATCTCTGTTGTAGCTGTCAATGCCTTTTTTATCTTTTTTTTTCCTTCTTCTTTTTTCCAACTGAAGTATTAAGAGTAGAATTTTTAGAGCCTGAAAGGCATTTCCTTTTGGGGGTTGTAAAAGACTGGGGTGAAGATGAGAACAAGCCACTCCTGTGAAGTGGTGAAAGAAGCAGCTATGTTGTCCTATAGATCTATTAATTCCTACAGGTGACGATCACCATTCCCGAGTCCAATACACTACTAAAGGCCTGTGTGCTGAATCTTAATTCATGTACTTTTTTCTCTCTACTCATTTCCTGCTATTGAATTTTCAGAAACACATGAATTAGAGAAGCCTGTAGCTGCCATTTTATACTTAGCCAGATAAATGATTCAAGACCAAACCATGACACAGCAAAATCCTCATAATCTTAAGGAATGGCTGTA
This sequence comes from Forpus xanthops, assembly GCA_032466535.1. Classification (NCBI taxonomy): domain Eukaryota; kingdom Metazoa; phylum Chordata; class Aves; order Psittaciformes; family Psittacidae; genus Forpus; species Forpus xanthops. The sequence goes on along the minus strand of JASSUY010046208.1, from coordinate 11,447 downwards.
AACTGAATTGGGTTTTGCCCTCATTTGATTCAGGTTTTACTTGCATCACTTTAGTCAGAGAAGTTCTTTTCAGGAACAGAGAAAAGGATCTTATAAGCAAAGCTGTATGCCTTGTTATCCTGCTTAGGATATGAAAACAGTTTACCAGGATAAAAAGCACAAACCAGTGTCTCCAGACCTAAAGTAGATAAAAATATTTTACTGGGGCCATCACTCTCCTGTGTCAAAGCTCTAGCGGGATAAAAGTCAGGTTTATTCCCTGATGGCAGCACCCTGGGGGGGTATCTCATGTTTGGCTGAAAAGCAGGCTGTGGTTTGTAGTTCTCTGGCTCCTGGATGGATCCTTACCTGTATGTGCATGGACCTGTGCATCTGCATGGATTTCTGTCTCCTCGAAGTGTGCTGGCAGGTAGAAGAAAGGAGAGGCATCACCTTCAGAGACCCCACTGTGGGACTGAGACAGAAAAACATTCCAGAAGAAGCAAGAGCAGGTACACATGCAGACCTTCAAGAGGTGGAAAAGAATTTCTCCCTGGGGACCCAGATGTTAATGTGTGGAGGCTTTCTGTACTTAAGAAAACTAGATCTGACTAGATTCTGATTTTTGGAATCTGATTTTTGGACTGAGCAACGACAACACTCCTTGCAAAGTCACAATGGGAGGGAGTTCAGTCTCATCCTGCAGATCCTGTATAAAGTGCAAACATTCTATATTGTTCTCCAGAAAAGCTTTGAGGATCAAAATTCCCACCCCATATTTTTTTCTCTGTCCTGGGTTCAGCAGTAGCAGTTATTTTTCTCCTTCTTAGTAGCTGGTGCAGTGCTGTATTTTCGACTTTTGGCATGGAAACAGTGCTGATCATACCAGTCTTTTTAGCTGCTGCTCAGTAATGTTTGCTCTGACCAAGGACTTTCTGAGCCTCATGGTCTGCCAGGGAAGAGGGGAAGCCGGAAGGAAGCAGAGACAGGACACCTGACCCAAACTGACCAAGAGGTATTCCATGCCATAGCACATCATGGCCACTATAAAGTGGGGGCAAGAAAGAAAACCCAGAAGACCTAGAACACTGCTTGGTTGGGCTGGGTATCGGCTGGTGGGTTGTGAGTGGTTGTACTCTCTTCCCTTGTTATTTCCCTTATCATCATTACTATTGGTGGTAGCAGCAGTGGTTTGTGCTATACCTTAGTTACTGGACTGCTCTTATCTCAACCCATGGGAGTTACATTCTTTCGATTCTTCTCTTCATCCCCCTGGGAGCCAGCTGGGGAGGAAAGGGGGGGAAGGTGGGGGGAAGTGAGAGAGAGCGACTGCAAGGCTGACTGGGCTTAAATCACGACATTCTTAAATTGGTAGACCTTTTCTTGGGATTGGCAGACCTTGCGTTTGCCTTTTACTTGTAGTCCAGCCACAGCAGCAGCTGAACATCTGATCCCTAGTAACTGCTGCATTGTTTGTGGTGTTTCTTTTATCTAGACTGTTGATCAGTCATCTTTTGATGCTTTCCTTTCATTAACAAAGCAATATATACTTAATCTTAGTTTATGAACAAACAAGAACCTTTTCTTTGGAATCATGACTTTTCTGATAGCATCACATCACACACATCATCAGACTCCAGCCCTTTTTCACAGGCTAATGTAATGCAAAAATATCTAAATCCACAGAGCCAAAATCTTCCTTGGCAGAAACTACCAAAGGAAACAACATGCTGTTCCCATGAATCTCCCAGAAAGCAGAGACCTGGGTAGAGGTGAGGGATCAATATCAGTGATAGAACTGAAACTTGATTCAAACATGTTTAATGCTGCAAGATTCTTTGTATGTCTTTTATCCTTTAGGATATGTAACAATTCCTTTTTTCATGAAATAAATACCCTTCCACCTGACAGCACAGAGAGAGGTCTTTTTCTCGGACAAAGGCACTGTATTTAAAATAGGAAGCTCTCTTAAGAGCAATTATTATCAAATGTTTCTGCAAATTTCAAAATTCAAAATTGACAGCTGTCCATGGAAAAAAAACCCAAATCTATACTTTTTCATCATAAGAATCTGCACACATCTATGTACACATACACATTTAAATGTGCCTTTGTACATATCTATATATATGACTGTACGCATACACACAGCATGCATAGATATGCACTCAGCACATCATACTCTGATTTCCCATCACTTCTACTGCCCAAGAGCAGACCAAATACAGGTGGCCATATAATAGCAAGCATAAAAATGACAACTATTTTTTATTGTAGAATAATCCACACTGTCAGATGTACAGCCATCTGTGTTATTCACTATTACTGCTCACTGCTTGCTGCCACCGGCACTAGCCCACTGTTGGAGAGATTATGGGAGGAGATGTTTGGCTTTATGAGAGAGCTTTATGAGGAACTGGTCCCAGAGTCAAGTACGACATAAACTGGACTTACGTATACATTCAAATGGTGTTTCCCATTCTGAAGGGGATGGTCTCCACTTTTAACTTGTCAGAGACTAATGAGTTAAAATAATGGAAGGTCAGAAAACACTTTTCATGGTTGTGGGGGAAGAACTAAAGTTTCCAGTGACTCAAGCTTATTTAAAACAATTGCTTCTGCAGCTGTACTACAGAAACAGTCCTAGCACCAAGCCTGTGCATGAATCAGGCATCAAACCTCCACTAGTTTCCACACGACTGCCAGACTCCAGTTGTTATGAAGTGAAATCTCACAAGACTAAAACCTTTGTCACGATCTGGGGACTATTCTCTTTCCATTTTCTGTTATTATATTGCTTTAAAATCATGCCCTAATGACTGCTAGTCAATGTTCAACAAACATGCTCTTGCAGGATAATAACTAAGGGAACATTAAGACCTTCTATGCTTGTAGTCAGCTCTTTGTTTTCTTCACTTTTGCACACAGCTAATGAAGCTTTCTGTTGTGACAAATACCATGGGTGGCAGTTTCATTTCTAGTAGACTAACACCTGCTTTCATTTTATTGCAGGCAGTTATATTTTCAGAATGAAAAGGTTATAAAAGACATTATAAAACTAAAACATTACAGGACTGAGGAGATGTTTCCGTAATTAAAATATTTTAAATGCTTTGAAGAGAAAAAAAAAAATCTAACCAAATAATTATCTTCAGTAGAAACTACAGTTTAACCACAAAGAATTTATCAGCTTTTGGACTTTCCTACATACGCATTCATAATTCAAATCACCATCTACTGTGTAACAAATAAAACCTGCCAGATGGACTAAATATTGGAGGTAATAATTACAGATTAAACATGGACTACACATGGTCCCAGTTGTCCCATTGCACCTATGAAGGACCAGACAAAATGCAGGAGAAATTGCCCACACAAATAATGCTTCAAGGGCATTAAAAAGATTTTTTTACAGCCATATATTTTGACATGGTTTTATCAGTAGATCCATAAAAGAGCAAATGTAAGAATCTTCAGAACGGCTTATCAGTAAGTTTACCTACTATGAGCTCTCCAGAAGTTTGCGTAATTTTCACACTAGTTCCTAACTAGGCTATGGTACTAGCCTTCATCCATTCCCTCCTGCTCCTCATCTGTAATAAGCCTTACTCTTTTTCTTGTTGGCCAGGTCTGAGCTTTTGGACTATTTGAAGTCAAAAGATATCCATTAATCATCCACCAGCAGGCTCCCTAACATAATATTTTGTGCTATACTGCAACAATACAACAATTAAATACGATAACACTATTTAATGCTCCATCTTTTTGCTCTCAAAGAATTTATAAGGGAAGCATAAAGTTTGTCTGATTCCAAACCTATGTCTTTCAAAGCTGCTGATTTCTCTCTTCAGTATCTCCACTGAACCCTTACATACCTCAACAGGATAGTCTGGCACAGCTAGAGAGACCTCTGTGTCATATTCTTTCATACAAAAAGTCACATTATAATCCCAAAATCAAGACATCTGTTTCACTGACCATTTCCCTATTCAGAATGAATGAAGTTTCCTTCCTTCAGACTGCTGTTAATAATTTCCATATATTTGCTGGAATCATGATAATACATCAACATCTCCTAGAACTATGAAAAAACAAAACTCAAACAGAAGAAATAGAAATCTGAGCATGTAATAAACACTGTAAGCCATGTCTGAAATGACAAAAAAAAAAGAAGCATTTTAGAAATAGATTGTAACCCTGGAAGAAGAATGAATCAGGAACATAAGTAAGCATAAAAAATCCGTTGCAGTTCTGAAAATGTTTTCAATAGGCATAAGATTTTGTTCATATTACTGAAACATATATATCTGATTGCTTTGTCTTTCACTTTCTTACTTCTTTTTATTACTATAAGAAAGAAATAGAAGAAAGATTTTAGAAGAAAATGAAGAAAGCATAAAAGCGGAAGATTAAATTGTACTTTTTTAGTTCAACCTTACACAGAACCCATCAAATTAAAAAAGATTAAAAGCTTTCTTAAATTTTATAGAAAAAGGAAAGCTTCCTAGCTAAGTATAGTGAATGTAAAATCTGTAACCTGGTGTATTTCTCACTGATGTATTAAAAAGAGATTCCAGGCGTCATAACATCCAGAAAAGAATTCCTTTAGGTTATACATTGTTATGCTACAGCTATTCCATTTCCTTATCTTTGTTTAAAAGCTGGTTCTTCATCTGTATTCCTATTATTAAAAAAAATCATATGCATAGAATTGCATTTCCACATTCTTAAAAAAAATGTATTTGTTAAAACTGAAGTCTTGGTAAATCTGGAATATATTTAAAATACATTCAGCTTTACGAAAGGAGAAATACTAATAAGAACTTCCCAGAGCATGAAAACTAACTAATCTGTTAATTGAAGTTGAATTTCAAGCAGAACATGGATTCTCGTAGAGTTTCAATTATGAAATGGTACATTCAGTTCAATGTAATAACAGTGCTCATTCTACCACAAAATGAAGGGTTTTTTGAGCCCCTCTTGACAAGTCAAGAATTGTCAAGAAATGTGAGTATCACATTATACCAAGTATGGGTACTCTCAGGACGCTGATAGGAGTAGTGCCTTGTAGCACAACGAAAGGCTCAGTGAATAAGTTGCCACTGAAAACCACTTATTGCAGATTAAAAATCTGACTACATTTAGAACAAATTTTTGTCAAGATTACCTTTATAGCAGTTTTTTTTCAGTTGTTTGGATTGACAGTTTGACTGAGTCCATAATTTTCACAGTTGGAGTTTCACGATTTGTCATGCAATGGTGGACAGCTTGGCGCAGTGGGAAAGTCCACATATAAATACCCCAAAGGACATACCAGGATTTATCATGCATGTGCTGATCCACTGGGATGGGATCCAAGTTTCAAATTGTTCCTTTCATTCACAGACAGGAGAATATTCCTGATCAACATCAATACAAGCATGCGTTTCCAATCTGGAGGTTTACCTTGTGCTGGTTTTTTTATTGTTTCCTTATACATGCATATACATGCACACTCATGCATAGGCTGTTGTGTTGACAATGCAGATTAAGACAAGAAAACATTTAGCTCTTGTGTGAAAATATCTCCTTGTATGCTTTTTTGGGCTACAATCTCAGCTATTATTAAATCTGAGAGCTCTTAAGCACTCTCATCTCCACTAAGATCAATAAAAGAAATGGTGGTTGGCATCTGGTGGGTCTCGGGATCTCAATGATTTATAAAAGTTCAGTAGCAGCCTTTCTTATTCAGAATAATTTGCAGTGAGTATGATTTTATGTGTGAAAAGGATTTAGCAGGCCTATTATAAAGACAAAGCTGTGGGCCTTAATGAGGATTAGCTTGGAATATAAGGAGGAAGAAGACAGCATAATCACAGGATCATCAAATGGTTAGGGTTGGAAAGGACCTCAAGATCATCTAGTTCCAACCCCTGCCATGGGCAGGGACACCTCCCGCTAAACCATGCCACCCAAGGCTATGTCCAACCAGGACTTGAACACTGCCAGCGATGGAGCATTCACACCTTCCCTGGGCAATCCATTCCACTGCCTCACCACCCATACAGTAATTTCTTCCATATATCCAATCCAAACTTCCCCTGTTTAAGTTTGAACCCATTACCCCTTCTCCTCTCAGTACAGTCACTCATGAAGAGTCCTTCCCCAGCATCCCTATAGGCCCCTTTCAGATACTTGAAGGCTGCTATGAGGTCTCCACACAACCTTCTCTTCTCCAGGCTGAACAGCCCCAACTCTCTCATCCTATCTTTACACAAGAGGTGCTCCAGTCACCAGATCATCCTCGTGGCCCTCCTCTGCACTTGTTTCAACACTTCCATGTCCTTTTTAAGTTGAGGACACCAGAACTGTACACAATACTCCAAGTGAAGTCTCACAAGAGCAGAGAGGTACGATCACCTCCTTTGACCTGCTGGTCACACTCCTTTTGATGCAGCCCAGAATACAGTTGGCTTTCTGGGCTACAAGCGCACACTGCTAGCTCATGTTCATTTTCTCATCAACCAACACCCCCAAGTCCTTCTCCACAGGACTCCTCTGAATCTCAGATTTCAATATGATGGACAGTGGCTTAACAACTTTGTCAGCTCCTTCAGGACCCACAGATGTATTTCATCAGGTCCCATGGACTTGTGCACATTCAGGTTCTTAAGATGATCTCGAACCAGACCTCTCCTGCATTAGGCTCAAGGGCTTCATTCTCAGAGTCCCTGTACCTGCCTTCCAAGACTTGGGTGGTGTGGTCAGAGCATTTGTCAGTGAAGACTGAGGCAAAGAATCATTAAGAACCTCAGCCTTCTCCAAATCCAGGGTAGCCAGTTCTCCTGATATCTTTCAGAGAGTGCCCACATTGTCCCTAGTCTGTCTTTTATTAGCAATGTACCTATAGAATCTATTCCTGTTATCTTTATGATGGAAAAGAAACTTGAAAAAGTGAAATACATGCAAGAGTGAGGAGAGTACTGGGAGAAGAACAAAGCTAATTTCCTTTGAAAATCTCTTCTAGCAGGGCTTCCCTATGCCAGCTACAACATACTCACACAAAGTCCCCAAAACCTTTCCCTTAGCAGTCCCCATTGAATGCAGCCCTCATTGAAAGTTGTCGTCAGCAATATAGCAATGACCAAAAATTTAGTGTTTTCTGAAGACTTATTAGATTTCCAGCCTTACAGCTATTTCATCTTCCGTTCTTACCCTGCTCAGTTATGTGCATTTATTTATTTTTCTTCTGGCAACATATCTCGTCTACTTGAGGATCTTTTCAGCTCATGTACCAAGGAATCCTACATCATCTTCTTAAGTGGGACCCAGAGTAATAGCTGAAACTACCAATTTACTCTCTTGACACAGATATTTTCTCTGTCCCAGAAGCCAACAGTAGCAAACCGCAGTGCAAAGGGGAGAGAAAGCAGGGGGAGGACAAAATGTCAGTGAAATAAATTGCTTACAAACAAGGGCAACTGAAAGGTGAAATGAATCTGTGGGTAGCTGTTGCTCGATTAATGGAAGAAATAAAGCTAAAATACCAGCTTGAAGACAGCTAGCTCCCAATGTCAGAGCTCAGGAAAGCTTTTTTTTTTTTCCCCAGGTATAATGTAAAGTAACTTCTCCCTTTCATAATGGGAACATATTTGTAAGCTCTGTGTTACAAGTAAGGTTTGTTTCTTTAGGACAGAAACAATGGAATTCCATGCCCCATAGACTGGGAAAACAATCCTGGAGCTCTGGAGTAGGTAAAACGGATGGCAAATCAGAAATGCCTGATTTCTTATTTTCCCCAAACTGCAAATATTCAGCATCTTCCACTGGAAGTGCTGCATTTTGGACTGAAAACTTGCTAAGAGCCGGATTTATATGCAGTTGCTGAAAGCATTAGTCTTTCTTTTATCTGTGCATTGCTTATTGGCTCTGACTTTCTACCATCATAAAAATTCCCCAGGCATATCCTGGCAATGAACCTTTATTTCAGGATTTTTAACCTCATTCCTACTCTGATAATTTCCTGGTGCCTGTTTATAAATGCAGCACTTCACCCTTTTTTGTGGGAACAAGTCAAGTGCCTTCTGGTTCCATCATTCAGCTATAGGACACTACTACTCTTCCATAATTAAACGCCTGCAAAAGAAGTGGGCAGGCATGATGCATTAGAGCATGGAGGATCATGCCAGCAAGGGGCCATTTCCAGTGGGAATGTGTTCCTGTGGCAGACCCAAAGCAAGGGGAGATGCAGCAGCTTTTCAGTTTGGCATAAGTGCTTGCAATCATTACTCAGATGAGATCTTTCCAGCCAAATGTAATTGTAGTAACTGCTGTCTGTGAAATACGTACATGGGTATAAGTCATTAAGTCTATAACATCTCTGTTCTCTATCTGTTGGGGGCAACAACATTTGATTTCAGTTTTTAAGATTGCAGTCACAGGAAGGCTAGATTTCATATCTGCCAGTTCTATTGTATGTTTGCCCTCTGTATGAAAAAACATATAGCATATCCATGAGTCAATGACACCTAAACCAGAGCCCACATGCCTTCTTCATGGTTGAATGGTGGTGTGTATGTCTACTTTTCTTGGGTTAATCGAAGAAAGAATGGGCAACAGAGCTGACCTTCTTCCTGCAGACTAACAATGAGCTATTGACTGTACCTTTTGTTCAAGTATTACCTCTGCAACAAAGTTGTTCCTTGAGTTATACAAGGAAATATAGATGCTCAAGGCTTTTCCTTGAATTGGGAACTTCTAGAAGTAAAGATCTTCCAGGACAAAAGAGTTTCAGTGACAGAGTCTTGTCCACCATCATCTCACTTCCATGTTCTGCACAGCCAAATGTATGATTTGGAGTTCTAAAACCTTGATAAAAAGTTCTTGGGAAACAACAGAGATCTTTGATGACTGCACAACTTCAGAAGCACAGTGCAGATCTCATGCTGTACTATTCTGATTTGTTGGGGGTTGTACAATTTGTTATTTGTTATGCATATGGAAAAAAAAAAAGACCCTGCTAGAGCTCAGTGCTTGAGATTTGAAACATCCAGGTATTCTATCCTAAAATAACAAAGAAAACTCCCTACGTTTACCCTGCTACACAACTCTGCACTGAGCTCCCAGCTTTTATGGGGACTTTATTTTAGCTATTACAAAACATTAATTTCTCTTTTGGATAATGAATCACATAAAGTTCTTCTACTCTGTTATCTTGTCTATCCCTTAGAGGAAGAAGACATCTTTCAGCACTACATGTAGGGCTATACCAGTAAGGGATTTCAGTGTAGTGATAGCTCCCTAAAGCCCACCCACCAGTACAGTAACAAAATATAAATCTTTAAATTATTATTAATCCAAAATAATAATAAGCATGACCATTTTAATGTCTCCTACAGCACTGAATTGGAACTTACCTTGCCATCCATTCCTGTCAGTCACTGTGGGAAAGCTTTGCCTGAAAGCAGAACTGATTCTGCTCAGCATGGAAGCTGAAAAACTCAGCTATGAGGCACTTAAGCACCAGAATTAACATTAAGAGAGTGAAAACTTCTGACAAATAAGAATAAACAAATTTAAAGCTGTGATGAAAATATGCTCAGACATATACTTACAGTGGCTTAATAGCCTGAGTAAGGTCTGACTTCTAGAAAGATTGAGAGAACTGATTTGCCTTTAAAGGTTCACCACTGATGAACCATACTGATGCCATTAAGTGAAAAAACCTGAGGCCTTCTGAAAGCCTTGTTTCACAGCTGCAGACATTTTTCTCCATAGCATGTGTGCTTCTTCAAATGAAATTACCAAGATAAAGCATTGGATTATGGATGTTTAACTTGCTATCATAAGATCTTCAGCCCTATTTCCTCGCTCCTGTGCTAAAGGCACACCTATCTCACCCTGCAGTGATTATCAATTAGTTACACCCTGCATCAGTCTGCATAGAAGCAGCTAAAGAGAACTTCCTCACACGAAAAGGGGTGGAATCCCTTTCTTTCTTTAGAAGCAGCATCATAGCTTCTCTTTTAGGTCAGAAGAGGAAGCATTGGAAATCAAATGCTACATCCCAGTCTGCCCCCATGATTTGTTGCCATAGTACTGCCAGTCCACTCTTCCCTTGTAGCAAGGCCAGGGGGAAGTGCATAAGCAGACTGTCTTACCAGGAGCTTTTATGTAATTTCCTTCTAAATGAAGAATCCTGAAATGTCTGGGTCCCTACCAACTGGATCAGACCTTGCTTCCTCCCTTACATTACAGTGATGTCTTCAAATTTTATGGATAGAGAAGCTTCTCCCTTTTGCTCACTCTTGCTCTTTTGCTATTTTCCTCTTTCTCCTTTTCTCTCCCTTTCTTGCTACCTTTTTCTTAGATCCCCTTCTTCTTTTAGCTTGGTATGGGATATGTTCGTATGCCCTTTTATCACCAGAGAAGAAATTGCTGCCATGTGTGTAAAAAGATTCTTTGATGGTACTGCTAAGATGTTTAAGGGCACTGCAATGTTTGGCAATGTGAAGTGTGTAATTGATCTTTCTCTAGGAAGGATTCAAAAAAGTAGCTGGGGTACAAAATGTTGGGGAGATCCTTGCAGTTCATTCAGTTTTCTGGATATCAGCTTATATTGGATTGTTTCAGTTCTGGTTAATTTCCAGGTAAGTTGAGAAAAGTGAGAAGACATCTAAACAGCCTCTTTCTGGATCATGACCCATAAGATGAAGGCTTATCCACTTAACAAAGATTCCCAGCTCAGCTTTTCTGCAGAAAGTATATAAATAAATAAAATTATTTCTGGATCATATTTTGTACAATGCACAGAAAACACCTGGAGCAAATTTTTACAGCTCAGTCATAAAATATGAAAGGCAGAATACATAAAAAAAGATAGTGCTATTGTCGTACTAATGTAGTCATTTAACTACTTAAAGCAATACTGTGCACAAAGAACATAGAACTACCCTAGGAAATAGAAAGATTAAAAACATAGAATCATAGAATAGTTAGGGTTGGAAAAGATCTTAAGATCATCTAGTTCCAACCCCCCTGCCACTTGTAGGGACACCTCCCACTAAACCATGCCACCCAAGGCTATGTCCAACCAGGACTTGAACACTGCCAGCGATGGAGCATTCACAACTTCCCTGGGCAATCCATTCCACTGCTTCACCACCCGTACAGTAAAGAACTTCTTCCTCAGATCCAATCTAAACTTTCCCCTGTTTAAGCTTGAACCCGTTATCCTTTGTCCTCTCACTACAGTCCCTCATGAAGAGTCCCTCCCCAACATCCCTATAGGCCCCCTTCAGATATTGAAAGCCTGCTATGAGGTCTCCACACAACCTTCTCTTCTCGAGGCAGAACAGCCTCAACTCTCTCATCCTATCTTCATACAGGAGGTACTCCAGTCCCCTGATCCTTTTCATGGCCCTCCTCTGGACTTGTTCCAACAGTTCCATGTCCTTTTTATGTTGAGGACACCAGAACTGCACACAATA
>JASSUY010046201.1:0-10759 GCA_032466535.1 Forpus xanthops | reverse complement strand
AGCTACTCATGTTCATCTCCATCAGTCAGCACTCCTAGCTCCTTTCCCATGAGCAGATTTCCAGCTGCTCTTCCCCAGGCCTGTAGTGTTGCATGGGACTGTTGTGGCCCAAGGGGCCATGTCCTTATTTTGGCTGGGATGGAGTTAATAATCTCAGTGACTAACTGTCATGGTTTAAGCCCAGCCGTTCGCTCACTCACTCATGCCTCTTTCTCCCCCCCAGCTCCTGGGGAATGGGGAGGAGAATTGAAAGAATGAAACTCCCATGGGTTGAGATAAGAACAGTCCAGTAACTAAGGTATAGCAGAAACCACTGCTGCTACCACCAGTAATAATAATGATAAGGGAAACAAAAAGGGAAGAGAATACAGTCGCTCACCACCCGCCAGCCAATAACCAGCCCAACCCAGCAGTGATTCCCCCGCTTCTGGGTCCCTGCCTCCAGTTTTTACATCCTGGGCATGACGTGCTGTGGTATGGAATACCTCTTTGGTCAGTTTGAGTCAGGTGTTCTGTCTCTGCTTCTTCCCGGCTTCCCCTCCTCCTTGACAGATTATGAGGCTCAGAAAGTCCTTGGTCGGACTAAACATTACAGAGCAGTAACTAAAAACATCGGTGTTATCAGTGCTGTTCCCAGACTGAAAGTCAAAACCACAGCACTGCACCAGCTACTAAGAAGGAGAGAAAAAATGACTGCTACTGCTGAACCCAGGACACTAATGCAGCGCTGAGTTTTGGATTTAGGTGGGGAGAGCTGCACTTGAAAGTTCAGAAACACAACTTGTCAGAAAAGTGGTAGCTTTTGATGGTTTTTTGTGGAGATGTGTTTTGCTTGGGTTGTATTTTACTGAAATGAAGTGTGTGTTTTTAGTTTTTTGGTGTGTTTGGGGTTTTGTTTCTTTTTTCTGTTTTGTTTGTTTGCTTGTTTGTTTTGTTTATTCTTTCGCATTTACTTGAAATATTCCTGTATTAAAGTGAGCTGATGGTAAGCAAGGCTTTATGAGGCTCAGTGCAGTATCTCTATACTTAAAGAGTAGAGCAGAAAGTTTGAGTTTTAAGTGTGTTGATCTGTGGTCTACATTTAACACATTAACTATTCACCAGACTTTGTTTGCTATCTCTGCCTCTGATTAATCATGATGGCATCTTGTAAATCCGTAGGCCACCAGAAGAGCAAGAAACAGTCAAAAGTAGCTAGTTGTGCACTAGTCTTGCTCAGCAGATTGCATTTAGAAGCACTTTGATGTGCACACGGTACAGAGAAAATAGAGTTATTATTCCTCAGACACCTCTGCCTGTGGGCACTCATCTGCCTCAGATGTGCCAGCTGGGCTCGTGTAGGCGAACGAAGCGTGCTGCTCAATGCCTCCTTCCATTCATACCCTTATCCATCTTTAATGTGTATCTGTTTTCTGATAAGCTGCTTGTTGTACACTGCAGTTTTAGTCCTTAATTAACCTTCCTTAGTTTTCACTTCTGGATCTTGGGCTTTTGATTCTCTTCAGAATGTAGAAATGGACTTTTGGCCGCATTGCAGTTTCAGAAGCTTATATATGGTCCTTGGGCAGGGTTCCAGGAGGGAAGGCCTCTCCCAGGGTTGGATGGGAAGGGCAGCTGTCACCCTGGCCTAGAAATAGGGTCTTTTTAATACATCTGTCCATGCTATGTAAAATTTTGTCCATCATTTCAAAATGATTTTATTTTTAAACTGTGTTAGCAGCCTGTCTGGAATTCAGTAACTTCTTCCTCTATGAGAGGGAACAGTGCATTGTGCCTACCAGTATGTGGTGGTGGCCCCAATTTTAGCATCATATTGTGGCCAAGACCTGAAGCATGGGAAGGTGAATTAAGAGTAATGATCTCTTTATTCCTGACCTTAATCATTTGAGGGTTTTTCTCTTTAAATGGTTTTGAGAAATAAAAATTACTTCCCTTGAAGAGTATTATTTTGGCTAAGATGATTTATTGAGGCATATGGCTTAGTATTGTCTAATGCCTGGTGATTATTTGTATCTGATTGTTCCTGCTGTGGATGTATTGGAGACTTCTGGGTGATGACTAGAAATCACATCTAAAATCTGTATGCATAGTGGGAATAAATAATCACACGTAGGCTCTTCTGTAGGTGTAGCAGAGTGTCAAGCTTTGGAACAAATAACATTGCTTTTCTAATGGCAAAAGAAAGAAATCTGCAGAACAGAACATGAAGACATATCATAGAATCATAGAACAGTTAGGATTGGAAAGGACCTTAACAACGTCTAGTTCCAACCCCCCTGCCATGGGCAGGGACTCCACACACTACACCATGTCACCAAAGACTCCATCCAGTCTGTCCTTCACCGCTGCAAGGGCTGCTGGGTTTGTAACGTCATTCAGCAACCTGTTCCAGCACCTCACGACCCTCACAGTAAAGAACTAATTCCTTATATCTAACCTGAATTTCTCCTGTTTAAGTTAAAACCTATCAACCCTTGTCCTGTCGCTGCAGTCCTTGATGAAGATTTCTTCTGCAGTATCCCTGTAGGCCCTGTTCAGATACTGGAAGGCTGCTATGAGGTCTCTACACAGCCTTCTCTTCTCCAGGCTGAGCAGCCCCAACTTTCTCAGCCTGTCTTCATATAGGAGGTGCTCCAGCCCCTCATCGTCCTCGCAGCCGTCCTCTGGACTTGCTTTAACAGCTCCATGTTCTTACATGATACTTAACTGAGGGGTTTAAAACTGTTCTACACAACTAAGTCACTTGTATTTCATGAGTTGCAGGGAAATTCTGCTTGGTCCAGACAGTTTAAACAGAATTGGGATCAAAACACTTTGAGCTTTCAAGAACATGGTATTAGGCAGCAGTCAGTTAAGTGTCAGTGTTACTGTAGTTGAGTTGGTTTAAGCAATAAGTATTTTAACTGGAGATAACATACCCTACATTTCTTGTGCTGATCTTCTAAATGAAATGTATGCTATCATTTGTTTTTAAAAGTGTTTGTTTAAACTTGTGTATTATATAGTTTCATATCTATTTCTCAGTGAAATATAATTTCTGCACAAATTCATGCATCTCGTTCAAAGCTCTATGAATTAATTACATAGAGAAGCTCTGCCTTAAAAAATACAGCACGAAATATAATTTCAGTTATCACCTGCAGTAAAAGTCTTTTATGAGCCTGTGCTTTTTATTTTTGTATCTTAGATTTAATGTATCATCTATAAAGAAAGTAATATGGCCACTATAAAAAGTTATGGCAGGCTTTGCAGCTGTATTTTTGAAGGCACTGATTGGGAAATGGTGTAGATTCCGCCTTCTAAAGAAGTTCAGGGTGTTCTTGGAAATGAGAGAGATTCTATAGCAAGACCCAGGAGGGAGTAGTTCTTCTTTCTTTATGGATTTTTCTTCTCCAGACTGGGGTTTATCTCTACATGAAGTTATCTATATTACATTAGTCTGTATAAATAGACCTGTATGGAGGCTACACTTAGGTCTTAGCTTGATCTGGAATATTTGCAAAAGAAATAAATGAACTGAGAATGAAGGCTATGTCTTCACCAAAGTTCAATCAAACTGTTGCATTTGTTCATATCATACATCATTAGGATAATACTGATTGCAGAGTTAGTATGTATCAGATCAGTGGGCTGTTTGTTACTCCAGGTGGGACATAACCATCTCTATTAAGTAGCATGCTGACAGATAGTTTTAGCAGCAGATATACCTGTTTAACCACATTGGTTGATTTACTTGGCTTGCTTTCTTGACTTTGTCAAGTTCAGTGTAATTTTTGATAGCATCAGACAGTGTTTAACAAGCTAAGGAATGGAGATACTTTTTGGTTTAGATGGTTAGCAACAGCATCCTCATTATTGTCCATTCTGTGTTTTCGAATAGTCAGCACTGGCATGTTCTTTGATTTGTGAACCACTGGCACAAATGTAAACTCATATAAATAAATTAATACACCCAATATTTACACTAAATTTCACACATCTTCAAAGTGTTGTTTCTCCCTCTTTGAAGAAGTATATGTGTATGTACAACCTTAACATTCAGTATGCCAAAAATTTGCACATCCACAGGAGCGATGGTATTTAAAACCTCAGGCATCTTCTTTTAAGGTTTTTCTATACAGGAAATAACACCACAAAATAATACCTATTTGTCCTTGCTGTCTTAAAAAGTGATAAACCCATTAGTATTTAAAAATAATATGAAATGCACATTGGAGAGTACTATTGCCAATTTAAAAATCGGTAATTTTTTTTGACAACTTGCTTTTAGCTTTCAGGACCGTCTACATCATGTATTCAGGTTTTATAATAGACAGTACTGCAAGGGTTGAACTAACCTAAAAATAAACAAAGAAAAGGTTTATAAAGGAGTTATGTCAGAGAGTACTGAGGACAGGAAGCCACAGTATGTTCAAGAGTTTAATTAATGTGCTTTGTGGCCCTGAACTAGTATAGCTTTTCTACCCTGGACTCAGTAGAATATGTATCTAAAGAGACCAGTGGCCATACAGAAACACTTTTGTATAGGAGTTCTGTACAACAAAGGCAGCACTTTATTGACTATATGGAGGAAGAAGTGCCAGCTGAGTCTTTATTGACAAGTGTTTGAGGCAGTTTGGCCATTCTGCTAGGGGAGCACTACTGAGGTTTACAAATTAACATCATAATATTGCTTATTGTAGGACTTAAGGACCTTTCAGGCTTCATTCCAAGTAAAATCTTTTCAAAACTTAGTAGAAACAAGAGCCAAGTTTCAGAATTAAAGAATAACAGGTGTTTATGTGATTCATACGTATACCATGTGTCTTTTTTTAAGAGATCTGCTAAGTTTTCCACACTGGAACTGATAACCATAGAAGACAGCAAAACAGTTTACAGGGTGATTCCTGTTTTAGGTAAGCTGTGCTGAAACCCAGGGATCTAGAAGAGTTCAAAAAAAGCCTTTCTTGTGGGTACAGTTAAGGTTTGCCTTCTCAATGTTTCCCTCTGTCATTTACTGTTTAGCATTACCCGTTAGGTCAAAAGTTGTAGTTACAATAACTGAAGTAGCAACACAAAAATGAGCCTAGAGTAGGAAATGGATTTAATTTGGAAATGTTTGGGTGGGGAGACTGTAAAAATCAATGCAAACAATTGTCCTTTGTCTGCAAAAGTACAACATGTCTGATCAACGCTCAAGACCACAGTAGCTGTTTGGAAGTGAAGAAAAGCGCTAATTTCATTTAGATAATTTTTAAGCATCTTTTTGGCATTTTCTGGATACAGAATACCAAAATGTTATTTAGTTATGTGTGCTTATAAAAAAAAATAAATAAATAAAAAGACAAGACAAAAACAACAAAAACCTCCATGGTTGCAAATATTGTAATTGTCCTTTAAATTACAAAAGTTTAGTTTTGAATTGTAACCCAGTACAGTGTTGATTTAGCAGATATCTAGAAGTGATACATTTTAATGGTTTACTCCCTTGTCATCTGGATGCTTGCAATTTGGAAGGTAACTGAAAAAGTTTCTTGGACTACAAAGTTAATCATTGTATTGGTTGCCTTTATTTCCTCATGTTAAAGACACAGAATCATATTAAAATACACAATATATCTTGTAAGTGAAATTATACTAATAATACATATTAGGATCTTAAACTTGAGAGATACAGTAGAATTTGACATTAATTTCTTTAAGATGCCGTGACATTAGGCCATTTGAATTTGAACAGGGATTTCAAGTTCAGAACTTTTAAGAGAACAAAAAAACCCAACAAGACCAAACTTCTTCAGTGTTTTTGAGGTGCCTGATGTTCTTAGAAGGAAAGTATGGTCTCTCGTGGAAGGTGGTTTTCCTTCATTATACGATTTCAGACTTTGCAAGTTCATAGATACTCATTGAGGGCATGTCATATTCATTGTATACAGCGAGCAATGTTTTAGTCCTTTTAAAAAAAAATAGAATCATAGAATGGTTTGGGTTGGAGAGGACATTAAGATCACCTAGCTCCTCCACCCCCTTCCATGGGCAGGGGTGCCTCACTCTAAGCCATGTTGCCCAAGGCCTTGACCAACCTGAGGAATCTACAATAGAAGTGAAATTAATAATAAAGTGTATTTCAGTTCTGTTCTCTAATTGAAATAAGCAAATGTTCTTGCTGAGGCTTTTACAGAGCTTGGTTGTACAACTCACTGCAGAAGATGATTTGTTAGTCTGTGTGAAATGACCTTGCACATTTATCGCCTTTGTGAATATAGCTGAATATTCTGTTGTCTAGTGTGAAGGTCTTCTTCCCCAAGGTTCACTTAATAAGTAATTGCGCTGTTAAAGTCTTAGTAGAAAGTAAAGCTGTAAATACTTTTACAAATATGAATATTTAAGGATGTACATTCAGTGGACTGTTGTTTCTAAAAGAGCATCAGAATCACTGATTGGAAGGTTTTCCTGGAGAACAGGTAGTCAAACCCCCCTCAAAGCTTATCAGCTTTTAATCATATGGAAAGAGTTCAAACTAGTGTCAATGCCAAACTATGGTTGAGTTTTAGGGGAAAGTAATAGATTTCAGGTTGTCACAAATTTGGTGCAATGAAGCATCTGTCTTAGTTGTTACTTGTAGCTTATTTCACTGCTCTTTTACTTCTGGAAAGTAAGAGGTGCATTGAGGAAAGCTGGTATTGATTCAGCATATGTCTCTTTAAAGTTGTGTTCTCTCAGTCTTTTCGTAGTGGATTTTTCTGTGCACACAGGTGTGTGGTAGAAAATGAAAATTCTGATAAATACAGTGTGAGATTACTTTAGGCTTTTTCCTTTTTATAAAAATATGAATTTTTATTCAGTAACTTATAGTGAACATTTCAGAGAAATAAAACAAAGTATCAACCACTTACAAATGTATCTTTGTTCTGTCTATGTTATTGTAGGTAACAGGGAAAGAAAAATTCCTATATGAAGTTTTGCAAAAAAAAATATTTATAATCTCGCCTAGAGTTCCAAAAATCACATATTGCAAGAAATAAAATAATTTCCCTTTATCTTGGTTATAACATCTTTGGTTGGCTGATTTTTATTTGTTTTGTCTTCGTAGAATATCTGAGATAACTCCGTTATTTCTCTTATCTGTAAAGAAATTCTTCAGCGTGAAAATGTGTGGCTAACTTTCATGTTATGTATTTTTAATTTATTTTCTTCTAGAATAGTATTTTATTACCATGTCCTTCTGTAAAATCAGAATTCATAGGCATAGACATTGAGGAAGTCAGGAAGGTGTTAAGAAAACTTGGTTGTTTTTCACCATTTCACATACTGACCATAGAGTGAAATCCAGTGTTAACAGGATCAGAAGCATAGCCTAGCAGTGAACATGTAGAAAACTAAGCTGCAGGGAGTAGGCGTGTTGTTCTTTTAAGAATTGCTGTTGTAGACCCTTGCGCAGACAGAGGTAGCAAGTGGCAATAGCCGAGTCACTTTGGATATTGAACTTGGCCTTGCCTGAAACCTCTTCTAATAATTTTACTATAAGCAGTGCTTGGCACCTGAGCTGACAGCCTGAATGAATCACAAGCATGGCTCAGAGCTGTTTTTTGCTTGATTTGAGTCACCTGAATTTTTAAGTTCAGATGCAGACTAAACCACCCCACTGTTGTAGGGCCTGTGATGCTGTGCTGTGATTCATGTAAGTGATTATCTGTGTAGTTTCACGTGGAGCCTCACAGCCACACAGTTTGCTGCTTTACTATGCACATTGCTGGACGCTGTTATGAGTGAGGAGTCACAGTAGATGTTACTATAAATGAATTTGTTTCTATCTAAAAAAACCTGAATATAGTTTGGAAGTGTGCAGACGTGCAAGCTGAGCTATGACTCCAGAGAAAACCTACCTGTAGGGCACTGGTTCTAACGTGCTGTATCTCAATGCCAACACTGTAGGAACTCAAACCTGGCATAATCTATATAATAGTTGCATAAGACAATAGGTAATTAAATGCTTGAGAGGCTGTATAGGCTTAAAAAAGAATCACAGCAGAAACAAACGGTTCCTTTTCAGATGCTTGCTCTTCCTTGGTAAGTATTCTGGTTAAAAATATTTCTCGCATTTAGAAACGCAAAAGAGCGACAAGCCCAGGCTATTTAGGGTGCATGGGGAAAGAAATTCCAATACTGTGGAGTTTTCTTCTCCAGATGGCAGCTGTTCAAGTACTAGACTGCGTCATCCTCAGCAGACAACTGCTCTCTTTAGTGTGTGGCTCTGGAAGCAGGGGCTGGGAGGAGAACCTCATCCCTTTCTTCATTACGTGTGACCCCACAGAGGTGGTGACACTAACTGCTTTTCTGTCAAATTGGGTCGGATGTATTCTACTTCTTACACCTAAGCCAAGTTAAGAGGTTTTGGTCCCAGCAGGTTCTCTCCTCTGCTACCGTTACTACAGCCCCACTGAGATAGAGTGTAACTGCATGTGTAGCCACTATGAAGGCAATCCACTTTGAGAAAACCTGAATTAAATTATGCCATTTAAGACGTGCATCTTTATTTTGACAAAACTAAGTTAGGGAAAGGGTGATGTGATATCTGTTACTGAGCTGATGTTTAGGCTACTGTAGTTAAACAGATTGTTATCAGAGAGGATAGCTTTGGTAAAGAAGTGTAAATAAGCAGCTGAAGGTGGTAACCTCATTTCACCATCAAGGTGGCGTGCAGGGCAGTGGCATATTGCTGCCAGACTATAATTGTGTATTTGCTAAGGGTATGAAAATATCCTATTCCTCCAGATTCTGTCATCTTGTGACTTCTGTCTTCCTAAACAGTTTGTGCCTATAATTTTTTTTTTCCTTACTTGACTTTAACCTAATGAACAACTGAACTTATAATATTACGCCAATTCACGTTGCTTATTTTCGCCTAGTCTTAAGTAATGGTGTGTGAGGTCGGCTGATGCCCATGCTTGTGAGGTAGGGGCAGGGGAGTTTGAACTAGGTGATCTTAAGGTCATTTCCAACTCTGACTGTTATATGATTCGGTGTGGTAGAAACCACTGTTTCTTGCCTGTATCACACAACTGTGTTCAGCTGCTTGAAAAAAGGTCTAATCAGACTGAAGCAATAACAATTTGACTGCCTAGCAGATTTATTCTTTATAAGAGCCTAAGGTAAAAATTATTTGTTTCTTTATAAGACCACGTTCTAGAAAGGGAGTTTGAACTGACTGTTAAAAAGCTTATGCATTTAATATAGTAGCTAACAGAATAAATTTGTGTTTACAGCATTTCCTTTTTAGTGTAATGCAGTCACATCCTACTGCTGGGTTTTCGGTCAAATATTAGACTATTCTATAGGGAGTCAACTCTTATGTATGAAGCCTATGAAATCACATGTGTTTTTTCATGGTCAACATAATTTTTCTACTCTTGAAATAAATTTCTCTGTATAAAAGAGCTTGAGGCATTCTTTAATTTCTGTAAAAGCTGCTGTATGAAGTAATATATTTTATCTGTGCTGTTATTTGTGCATTTATAATAATCACAAACCGACTGCTGAGTGTAGTTAAGTATAGCCACTGTTTAAGAGTCTTTTATGTTATGATTCTATGACTTAATTGTGGTTTCAAACGCTACCATTTTGAGGTTGAGTCTCAAAGATACAGCTCTGTTCAAGTATTAACCCTGGAACAGGAGGTAGGTGATGCACTGCCAGGGCTGAGAAGTTAACATCTGGGCAGACTTAGGGTCTTGATAGCTATGTGGTTAACTTATGATCTTTTTTATATGCAGTTGAATATGGTGAGAGCAAACACGGTAATCAAAGCTTGTAATTTTGTATATACCTGGAGATAGAATACGAGTGAATAATGCATTTAAAATTCAGATATAAAACCTATTTTGTATTTCATTAGATATACAAGTTTGACTTTAAAATCTGGTTTAAGGAATGTATGTTTCCCTTGAAAAAACAGGGATACAATTTGAAGAAGGTAAATTTAATGGCTCAATGTCCAGCTTGAGACCAGTAGTGAGGGTGTCCCTCAGGAATCGGTGTTGGAACCGATCTTGTTCAACATCTTCGTTGGTGACATGGACAGTGGGTTTGAGTGCACCCTCAGCAAGTTTGCCAATGACACCAAGCTGTGTGGTTTGGTTGATACATTGTTGGGAATGAATGGTATCCAGAGGGACCTTGTCATGCCTGTGAGGTGGGCTGATGCCAACCTGATGAAATTTAACCATGCCGAGTGCAAGGTCCTACACCTGGGTCAGAGCAATTGCAGGCACAGCTACAGGTTGGGCAGAGAAGAAATTCAGAGCAGCCCTGAGGAGAAGGACTTGCGGTTGTTGGTCAGTGAGAAAATGAACATGAGCCGGCAGTGTGCGCTTGCAGCCCAGAAAGCCAACTGTGTCCTGGGCTGCATGAAAAGGAGTGTGACCAGCAGAATGAAGGAGATGATCCTGTCCCTCTACTCTGCTCTCATGAGACCTCACTTGGAAAATTGTGTGCAGTTCTGGTGTCCTCAGCATAAAAAGGACATGGAAGTGTTGAAACAAGTCCAGAGGAGGGCCACGAGGATGGTCAGGGAACTGGAGCACCTCCCATATGAAGATAAGCTGAGAAAGTTGAGCCTGTTCAGCTTGGAGAAGAGAAGGCTGCGTGGAGACCTCATAGCAGCCTTCCAATATCTGAAAGGGGCCTCTAGGGATGCTGGGGAGGGACCCTTCATGAGGGACTGTAGTGATAGGACAAGGGGTAATGGGTTCAAACTTAAACAGGGGAAGTTTAGATTGGATCT
>JASSUY010046200.1:0-11297 GCA_032466535.1 Forpus xanthops | reverse complement strand
ATTCTCCTTCCCATTTCCCCGGGACTGGGGAAGAAAGAGGGAGGAGTGAGCAGAACTGTTTGAGGGGCCTCAAACCAGGACACAAAGATAAGTATATTGTTTCTTCTCTTAATGCTAGTAAGTAAGGAAGAGAGAAATTCTACAAACAACTTGTCATGGGTTCAGCAGTACCAGTCATTTTTCTCCCTCTTGGTAGCTGGTGCAGAGCTGTGTTTTTGATTTTGGGCTTGTGAACTGTGCTGATAACACCAGTGTTTTCAGTTACTGCTTGGTAATGTTTTGTCTGACCAAGGACTTTCTGACCTTCATGCTCTGCCAGGAAAGAGGGGAAGCTGGAGGGAAGAAGAGACAGGACACCTGACCCAAACTAGCCAAAGAGATATTCCATACCACAGCACATCATGTCCAGGATGTGAAAACAGAGAGCAGAAACACGGAAGGATGGGGGTGCAGTGCTTGGTCAGGCAGGGTATAGTTGGTGAGCTGTTGTATTCTTTTCTTGCATTTGACTTGTCATTCATTATTGGTGGTAGCAGTAATGGTTTGTGTTATACCTTAGTTACTAAACTGTTCTTATCTCAACCTGTGGGAGTTCCATTTTTTCGATTCTCCTCCCCATCCCCCCAGGACTGGGGAAGGGGGGGAAGTGAGTGAGCAAAACTGCGTGAGAGCCTTAAACCACAACACAACTACAGTTTTCACAGCTGTGCCCAGCTGAAAAGTTACAAATCTCAGAGGAGCTCCACTCCATATTTGTAGCTGAAAAATCAGGAACACTGAATATAGTTCAGATCCATTTACAGGTGCATATGTAAATAAACCTTTCCCACATTTCACATAAGTATCTGAAATAATTTCTGAGTTATAAAAATAACTCAGTCTGGTAAGTTAATGTCACATATTAAGAAGGTTATTATGTTAGAAGGTAGTACTATTTACAGGTATTCTCCCAGATATCAAAGCAATACAAAATACTAATCACATTTACTCAACTCTTTTATGTTGTAAGTTGTTTTAATGTTTATTCCTGAAACCACTGATTATAATGCCCAGTTCTGAAAATGGACAATGAAGTCTATTTTTTTTTCTTGTAAAGACTATTCAAATAGGATTGACATTTCTTTAGAGAACTGGTAGAAACCTTATGAAAATTCCCAGGATTTCTCAAACCCAGACATCTATGGGCTTTTAATTTGACCAATTTATACACTGTTACATTTTCCCAGTATAACACAAAACAGAAACTGCACATTTAAGTCATAGTAGGTATACACATTTGCAAAAATACCTTGCATTTGTTGATTCAGACTTCTACCGAAGATTTTCTTGCTCAGGACTTTTCCTACACAGTTTAAGTTTCAGACAGTTTAAGTTTCATACAACCAAGAACTGCACAACTGCATAACTGACACATAAATGTTCCCAATGAGAGGTACTTACATAAATCAAGACAGAAAGCCAGGTCTTGTTTTCAAACTTGGAAGACTAAAATAACAAAGAACTACTTTAAAAAACATTCATTCAGCAGCATTTCAAAAAATCAGGTCTTGTAACTTAACTTTTCATAAGCGTTCATAGTGTAATTTTGCTAAATTTTGTGTCAATACTCTGAAACATTCTGATTTTAGTGTTTTGGCTTGTGATCTAGATTTACTGACTATACAGATAACCCCTCTGTATATGTCCTAGTGAAGCAACTCTGAAGATCTGAAGTTCTAAGAAGATACCCTGGACAGGTATTTTACAACTACTATGTAGCTGTAGAAACACCAACCCACTCTGCTTTGAAAGTTCATTTTATTTAAAAAGATATTTTATACAAGTGATTTACAAGTTTTAAAGACACAAGTACCCACTGTCTTTTCTGCTCCTAAGAAGCTAGAAAGACATTACTTTCTACCTTCTCCAGATGAAGGCATGCAGACCAATCACACAAAGAGGCACAGAAAAGCCATGTAACTTTACAGGCTGCTTTGACCCATACATTCAGCATCACAGAATTTACCTCACCTGCCTTTAGATGTACACATGTCTGCATACGAGCTACAGTGTGCACTGATTGTCAATGGAAAGAATTCAAGACCATTCATTATCTGAAGTAGATCAGATAAACAGTGGGGTAAAATATCTGTTTCTTCTCTCTGGTGAGTGAGTGCCTCAGCTTTGGATATCTATATTTGATCAATCTAATTCCACTTGTAACAGCAATTAGCGTTTGACCTTTAGGTATTGTGTCTTTTGGTTCACTGTGTAATTGCAAAGGACACTTCAGCTTCCTTTTAATAAGGTATTAAGACTCTACTTAATTACTGTGGGTGCTAAGTGTTTTTTTCTAGACAAGAGAATTGACTAGGAGTCAGTAGGGAAGAGAAGCAGTGATGCAAAAACTTTAGAGAGACTGGAGAGACATGCACCTTATAGGGGCATAAAGTCAAATAGCAATAAAAACTACTTTAATCACTTGTCTCATCTGAGGAACATCCAGATGAGACCTTGAAGGTTAAAAGGCAGGGCATGACCTTTCTGAACTGATCTTTAAAGCCATTACTGTCTTCTCAGGCATGTATCTCCTACAGGCCCTCTTCAACCACAACACATGTCAGATGTCACTCAAGCTGGATCCTTCTGGATGTAAAAGAGAAAGAATTCTTGGCAGTGCATTCTCAGTGAAGTCTCCTTAATCTGAAAAAGCCCAAATCTAATGCCCTTGAGGGCATGCTGCAAGACTTATCTTTGTCAGAGAGCTGCTGAAACAGCAAACTTGAGCCAGGGATGATGTATAGTGAAAATGAAGAAACTTTCATCTTTATTATTTATCTGTGAAATGGTGATTGAGTATTATGAGACAGTGTAGATTGCTATTAATTTCAATACACTGATTGTTTCTTTTTTTTTTTTTTTAATACTTATCAAGAACATCTAATGTGTTAAATGGAAGCCTTTGTCACTTCACAATTTAAAATCAGCTATAAATATGGACCCTTCTGGAAGGCTACAGCTGAAGTGTTGATACAGAAAAACAAATTATGCAATCTTAACATGACAAAAACATGCTATTAGTGTAGTATACAGCCTAATGTGGCAAGATAATTGAAATTTTTTACTTTCTTTTTAATTTTTTGTACTCTTGCCTGTCTTTTGATAATGTAAATACTTAACAGAATGCTTACCACTCAAAGACCCTTCCTAAGCTTTAAAGCTATGCTTATTTTACTAAAATGAGAAACATTCCAAAGTTTCCTTTTGTTAACCCTAATTGAACTCTCTATCTGGAGAAGACTTCAATAATGTGA
Source organism: Forpus xanthops (assembly GCA_032466535.1). Classification (NCBI taxonomy): domain Eukaryota; kingdom Metazoa; phylum Chordata; class Aves; order Psittaciformes; family Psittacidae; genus Forpus; species Forpus xanthops. The sequence goes on along the minus strand of JASSUY010046200.1, from coordinate 8,004 downwards.
GCACTGACTTCTCTCTACAGGAACATGCATGTGTGTGCAAACACCTGCGCAAAAACACAAAAGTGGCTTCCACAGGCAGAAAGCCTGTATGATCATTGCACACATTTCCTGTGTGCTGTGGCTGAGAGGATACCCAGCAGCTGAGGGAGGCCTTTTTGTCACCATAATTCTGTGGTGTTTCCATTACTTCCAGCATACTGAACTAAAACACATCAGGCAAAGACATCCATATGCTTACTCTTGTAGGTCCACAAACTGCTACTTTCTGCATTAAACTCCATGTGATTTTAGTGGTCGCTCATGTGCAAGGGCCCAAGGGAAGTCAAAAGGAAAGGAGAAGCAGACAAAGCAGAAACAAACAGAAAACATTTAAAGAATGCTAAAATTATATTGGAAGTTAGCATAAAATTGCAAACTACTTTGAATGGTAGAATTTGCCCCCAATTGCAGTCAAAGTTTGGGTGTGTATTTGTTTTGACACTAAAATTTTGTTTTTTGTTTGTTCCTAAGGCTACTGGAGCTTCATTTGTACCTATTTCTACAAAGACATCATTGTAAAATGGGTTGAAATTCATTCAGAAATAATAAAAATATTCAAGTCAACTGCTTGAAAACAGCACACTAATGGGGACAAAAGGAAAACTTTTTCTTTAATGTTGAAAAACTACTAGCCTATTTTTTCTGGAATTTTACAATGTGTTCATCTTGGAGTAGACATCTGGCATGGGGAGTACCAGCCTGAAGAGTTTAAATATGGCAATTATAATGAATTTAAAACAGGGTCTCAAAGGGAAAAGTTTTGGTCAACCTTAGCTAAAAGGATTTAGTGGAACCAAAATAATAAGAACCTGTAAAATTAAAATCTGCATAGCATATAGTTGAATGGACCTGTGTGGTTTCCTCAAGGCCTATTCATATTATCGTGGTTTTACCCCATCCGGCCACGAAGTACTACACAGATGCTTACTCACTCCCCCTATTCTCCACCCTGGTGGGATCAGGAGGAGAATCGGAAGAAGGTAAAACCACAGATTGAGATAGGAGCAGTTTAATAATTAAACTGAAGCAAAATATAGTAGTAGTAATAATAACAATAATCATAGTAATACATTGTGATATATTAAAATATAATTGTAATAATGATCATAATAGGGGGTTATATTATTAGCATTATTATAAGGAAAGGAGAAGGAAAATAAAAAGGAAAAGGAAAAGTGAGAAAAGGAAAAGGAGGAATAAACCTTAAGAATCACAACAGATCCACACCAGAATTGCTCACTATCCACAGACCAGTGCCCATCCCCTCCCTGAGCAGTGATCTGTGCCTCCCAGCAAGGTCTCCCCATTTTATATACTGGGCATAATGTTCCATGCTATGGAATATCCCTTTGGTTAGTTTGGGTCAGGAGTCCTGCCTCTGTTCATTCCCAGCTTCTTGTGCCCCTCCTGTCCTGGGTTCAGCAGTAGCAGTCATTTTTCTCCTTCTTAGTAGCTGGTGCAGCACTGTGGTTTTGACTTTTGGCCTGGGAACAGCACTGATAGCACCAATGTTTTTAGCTGTTGCAGTAACATTTAGTCTGACCAAGGGTATTCTTAATCTCATGCTGTCAGGGAGGAGGGGAAGCAAGAGGAGGAAGGGACAGGATACCTGACTCAAACTAGCCAAAGAGGTATTCCACACCATAGCACATCATGCCTAGGATGTAAAAACTAGGAGCAAGGACCTGTAAGGGTTGGGAGTTCACTGTTTGGTAGGGCTGGGTGTTCTTTCCCTTGTCGTTATTATTACTAGTGGTAGCAGCAGTGGTTTGCGTTATACCTTAGTTACTAAACTGTTCTTATCTCAATCTGTGGGAGTTACATTCTTCTGCTCCCCATCCCTCTGGGAGCAGGGGGAAGAGAGAAGGGGGAGTGAGTGAGAGAACTATGTGACTGACTGGGCTTAAACCACGACACTTCCTCACTGACAGAGCACGAGAGACTGAAAAATCCTTGACCAAGTTAAGTACTTGTCATGGTTTAAGCCGTGAATCACACCAGCCCGCTCACTTACTCCCCCCTCTTTCTTCCCCCCTACTTCAAAGGAAGGAGGAATGGTCAGAAGAATCAAAAGAATGTAAGTCCCACAGGTTGAGATAAAAACAGACCGGTAACTAAGGGATAACATAAACCGCTACTGCTGTCACCAATAATAATAATGACAAGAGAAATACAAGGGAAGAGGATACAACTGCTCACCTCTTGATGACCAAGCCATGAACTCTCCTCTTCTGGGTTTCTGCCCCCCCAGTATTTACATCCTGAACATACTGTGGTGTGGAATACCTCTTTGTTCAGTTTTGGTCAGGTGCCCTGTTTCTGCTTCCTCCCGGCTTCCCCTCCTCCTTGGCAGAGCATGAGACTCAGAAAGTCCTTGGTCAGACCAAAACTTTCCTAAAAAGTAACTGAAAACACTGTTGTTATCAGCGCAGTTCCCAGGCTGAAAGTAAAAAACACAGCACTGCACCAGCTACCAAGGAGAAAAATGACTGCTACTGCTGAACCCATGACAGTGTCCCTATTCCAGCTGAAACCAGGATGTGTGGCTACATAATTATAGTACTTGGTTACAAAACTGTTTTTTTTTTTTGTTTTGTTTTGTTTTTTTTTTTTTTAAATAAAAAAAAAACCCTGAACTTTAAGCAAAAGGCTTAAAAAAGAAACCAAACCAAAACAGTGAGAGCTGTCACTTCTCTGAGCACAGCATATCTGCTCCTACAAAATTTATTTCCAGAGTTCAAAAGACAACCACTGACTAATTGTCTGCCAAATGTAGTACTATTGTTGGAATTGTAGGCATTTTTATTTAGTTGAAAACCACTTTTATTTCCTTAATGACTTCTCTAAACTTCATTATTTTGTGTCATTTTGTTATACCCTACATAAAAGCTCCTGGATAAAAAATGAAAAATTAATTTTCAATTTATCTTAGGAGGCTAAGCATTTTAAACTTCAGCACAGGAATGTTCTAAACTCATTTTGAATGGAGTAAATTTCTCTCTGAATTTTTAGTAATTGAGAAAAAAAGAAGAGTAAGGCTTTGGAAGCCTTAATGCACATAATTTTTCAAGGCAAATTGAATCCTTATCATTGAACTATTTCCAAAATCTCTCCAGTGAGACAGAGAGATACCTTGTTGCCTGGCAAGAAGTAATCAAAGTAAGTATGAACTCTATGAATGCTATGGTTATTTTCAAAAACTTAATGAAAATAAACAGTTTTGTTTATTACACTCAAAAGTTTAGGATGTTACAAACATTCATCGATTCCCCTGTGTCTCTTGCTGTCATATTGCTCACATATATAACTATGCCTTGGGAACTTCTAGATCTTTTCTGAAATAGTAGCTATTTTAACCAACAAGCCACCTTTTGACATGCTAGCATCACGTTTATTAGAAAAACATGAAGCTACTGAACAGCTGATGTTTATTTTGATATCTAGTTCTTGTAAACTGAAAATAATGCCTGTGTTTTTGAGACTCCAAAGACTTGTTTGGAATACTGCAGGTAATTTGTCAATTTGTGATATACAGTTCAGACATAAATGCTGATTAATTCTAGTGTTCAGGATAACCTTCCCATGAAATATAGAAATAATCTTCAAAGATTCTAAAAAGCCCAAACAGCACTATAATTTTAAGCATAAGAACAGTGCTAAAATAATGACTGACCTGCCTGCCTGTGAGGTCTCAAGGCAAAAATTAGTAATTTTTTTTCTTTTTTTTTAAACTGAAATAAGAAGAAAGGCAATGAAAAGTGAATTTTGTTCATTTGATTTGTTTTTATCAGGTATATACTTATAAAATATTTCTAGTAGGATACAGTTTCCTAAAAGTATTTCACAAATCCTCAGCACTTTTGCTTAGCTGGTATTAGGGCTCTTGAACTGAAAGAAATAGGGTGTCTGCTTCTCCCAGTTTGAGATGGGAAACATCAACAAAAAAAGCTATTTACTGAGGCTATAGTGAACCAGCACACTATACTGTGTAGGAAATGAATTTTAATTTTTGCAAAACTGCTCAGCCCAGTAACTCTCCTGGTTAATAGCTTTTCAGGAGATTTTGCCGTTACGGATATATTGGAATTCATATTCTGCCGTAAAAAATATAAATTTAAGACCCAGTTAAAGCAATTTTGCTACAGATGTAACTGTATGTAACTGTATGCTGCAACATTTTTCAATCGATTAAGGGATTAGGTGGATCCCTTAAGATTTAAAATGGATCCAAAACTATCCCTCAAGAAAAGTCATTAGGCATTTTCCATCTTAAACCATTTATATTTAAATATTTCATGGCACTCTCCACATTTCACAGAAGTACATTATATTTTCAATGTGCTATTAAATCATCTGTGAAAACTCCTCATAGAAAGCTTTGCAGAATCTCAATTACTGAAAACTGGGAAATAATTGTTGTGCCAAGCTTTCATCTTTCTATGAATATAAAGGAAAAGGACTGATTATTAATTATTTTTAGACATCGAGATATCTGAAAGATTTCATTCTAGCATTTGTATTTTTGAATACTAATTTCCTAAAGCTTTCTTAATAACTTTAAGTGTAGGGGAAATATTCTCTCTCCCAGGGATACAATTGTATAATCACAGTGCATGCTTTTAATTCCATCTTCAAATACTCTTTTGGGTTTATATTCTGACTTCATCTCATCTTAAAGTAGACATCTAATGTGAGCCAGGAAAACCTTAAATGTGCCTAAGGTGATTAGCTCAGATCTGGATTTCTATGTTGTATGTGTTTAAAATTAGATGAGAAATACTTCTCTGAAACAGGCTTACTGGGTTCTCAGATCCTACAAAGAGGAAGACATGTTTCCTGTAATTTCTGCTGCATAAATAATTACAGAACTCATTCTTCTGATGACTGTGATGCAATATATATAGTCATATGCATAGCACCATATGTTGATTTTCCATCATAAAATTAAAGCTTCCAAGATGTTTTCATTTGATGGGCTAAATTAGGGCCTTGCATTTTTATTTTTTTTGTTCAGTTGCATTATGCTGACAGTGATGTCAATAGTATTTTGGAATGTAAAGTTTGTTTCAGCAAGTGTTGATACCTGCATTTCATAAGAATTCAAGCTATGCACAAATCTGCTCCAGGAAAACTGCTTTTAAAAAAAGAAAAAGCTGGAAAAACTTTCTTTGCATCTGCTAAAACTTTTAATATGTCTTAATTTTTCTTAGCTCCTTTTCCCCTCTCATGTATTTCTGACTAAATGTGAATCATTCAGTAATTATAAATGTCTTTGATGTCAGGTGTTTTCTGTCCATATATTTATTCATAAAAATGCTGATCTGGGCACAGCTGGGATATTAATGCCTACTTTCTTTCCACATATATGAAACTAGTGGCCTTTTTTTTTTCCTACCAGTTTCTTTAATATTGTATATTTCAAAAGACTGAATACAATATTATTGTATTTTGAATACTATCCTCCTGTATAATATTTTTTCTCCTTATGCTGTTATTCTGACTTGTAAAAAGTCTAAAACAATTATTTCACTGTTCTCCCATTTCAGTAGCACAGTAAAATTTCAGTCAGTGTGCATGAATTATTGCTTATCAAGAGAAGAAAATCACACACTTATTAACTCCTGAAATCACTCAGGTTATGTAATTCAATTTTATTTTAACTAGGAGATGCAGAATGTTTCAATACACAAATGCCCTAACAAAAATGTCTCTAAACTTTTGCAAGCTTTTGTAATTTCCCCAGTGATCATTACAACAACCTTGTTTGACTTTAGGTAATGCATTTCAAATCAGCTTTCAATTTCCCTGTCAGTGCAATGCCACTAACAACACCTCCCTTTTTGTTAAAGTGTTCTAAGAGCAACATGATAGAAGTCAGTTAAACAATAACTAACAACAACAAATTATCAAAAGCAAGTTTTCCTCCACAAAATTTGAAGTAAAAATTTAAAATATGAATAACTTTTTCATTACTAAAATAAGTTTACAGAAGTCTTAAACTGGAATTTTCATAGTATTTTTTTCTAGTTTGGCAAGAAGTTTTCTGCTCTTGAACTGCTATAGCACCTGTTAAGAGCTTTTTGTTATTCAGATATCTTGGCTATTTAATGATGTCCCCCTTAGGACAGTTTCATTAGCCAGGATTACATTTCTCAATTCCTCACAACAATTCAACCTAGCTTTTCAGATATATCTACAGTAAAATGGCTCCAGTTCATCAGCCGTGGCAGTAACAGCCTTTTCACCTCCTCCCCCTAGTATTCATGAGGTCTATTAGTCAATACTGCTCACTAAGACACAGCCTGAAATGAAGAATTTTATTTCTTCCTCTAATGTAAACTGAGAAAAGCTGCTTAGGAAAAGTCTACATAAAAAAAATCATCAGAATTTTGACTCAGTTCCTAATTTACATAGTCATAGCTCAGAGAACTTTTAAAATGTTAGCTACTTTTGGAGAATTAAGTGGAGTATCTTGTGGGTGATCCCTAGTATCTTAATTGTAAGTGAAGAATTAGATGACTGTTACTGCTGTGTTTTAACCACAATGGCAGAAGTCTGTATTCTACAGAGCTTTCCTACAGAAAGTCTCCTCTTTTCCTTAACTAACTGATGCTCTGACAGGACTTTTTTGTATATAAAATGACACAGTGTCCTGGGTTCAGCTAAAAAAAAAAAATAGCTGCTCCATTTCAGGCATTCTGAGTCATCCTCTGAATCATACTGTTCTTCAACACTGGATATATACTTCACAAAAATGAAGAAAAAAAAAAAACCAACAACAAAAACCCACAAACCCAGCTTTTACATACTTGAAGTCCTGGCAAAAATATCCACGTCTGAGTAATCTCTTGTAGATAGCATTTAGTCACCTAGCCCATAGAGACCATGGCTTTAATGGTATCATACCAAGAAAGCATATGATTCTGGGAGTAGAGAAGAGGCAATGAGATATTTCATCACATCTACTTAAGGACCTGGTAGATTTGCACATTTCAGACAAAGGATATCTGAGAGGAGGATTCAGACTGAATGTGACCCCAGGGCTAGAGTGACAAGGAACAATCCGCAAAAACAGGCACTACTAGCTGTATGGGTTCACTGTGACTGCACAGTGTGGTCCTGTAGACACACAGTTTTTGTAAGCTCAGTGATAAATCATATAATTCTCCCTTTTTTTTTTCCCCATTATTTCTAGCTTCATTCTATCATTTCATAAAGTGTAAGTTTTGGCTGTTGTCTATATCTGCAGCAAAGAAGGAATAAACGTCAATCAAAAATGTTATCAACATCAAAAGTATCTAGTTAGTGAGGCTTCCCTATGTGTGATAATTGAAAAAAAAAAAAAAAAGCAAACCTTTTTCATTACTACAGTGCTAGTAATCCATTCTGAACAACATAAAACTATCTTTAGCACCAGCATTTCAGAGAGACTGTGAACTGAGTATGATACAGAGGATTATTTATTTTTTCTTTCATTCAAGTGGTATCTCTAATATGACAAGAACTGCATCCTGATAAAATCCATAGAATCAAATTCAAATAAGCTATTATGGAAACAAATATTTTATATTTAGATTGGCCAAAGTTCTCAAGCATTGAAACTGTTTGAAACATAGCCAAGCATTAATGAAAAAAAAAAAAAAAAAGCCTGTAGCCGGGAGTCAATTAAAATAAAATATCAATACGGTTTGAAAGTTAATTATGTATATAAGTGTGATTGCATGGCTCTATTAAATTTAATTGTTATTAAGAAGTTAGGTCTTTATAATAAAGGCAATTTGTAGTTAATTACAAGCAGATATCATAAATCTTGGAATGGTAGTATTAGATTGACAATTCCATTAACCTCAGCAAGTCTCTCACTCACATAGGTGCATGACTGTAGTGATAGGACAAGGGGTAACAGGTTGAAACTTTAACAGGGGAAGTTTAGATTGGATCTGAGGAAGAAATTCTTTACTGTAA
>JASSUY010046199.1:0-11692 GCA_032466535.1 Forpus xanthops | reverse complement strand
AATGAGTATTCCTCTTTATGGGGACCTATTAACAATTTTATCAAGGGCTCTGTTGATGTTGAAGTCCCCAAGAGATACAGCCCCTGACACCCCTATTCCTCTTATAACATTTGCTCATCCTGTTTTCGATTATGGCAATTTTTCTGAGTATGTCCCTTCTTACCACAGTAATAGCAAACAGGAATAGTGGTTTTCCCTTGGTGGGGTGGCTCTTGGGGCATTCTGTTCACCCTTCTTTCTTTCCTTTCTTCAAATGAGTTTTTATGGCTTTCTCTTACAGCTGCTACAAAAATCTTTGCTTTCGCTTTTTGTTTTAGTTCATCTCATCTAACATAAACTTTCTGTGCCTCCCTGAGTAACTCCTCTAATTCTCTCTCTTGCCAATTCTCTAACTTTTCTAATTTCCTTCTTATATCTCCCCAAGATTTGGCTACAAACTGGGTTTTAAGGAGAGCTGTTCCCATTACTGTATTTGGATTAATTCCAGATCATTGGGTCAAACTGTTAACTTGGCACTGCTAAATCCATCACTAAACCATGTCCCTCAGCACCAGATCTACACATCTTTTCATACTTCCAGGATTGGTTATTTCACTATTTCCCTGGGGAATGCTCAATACCTAAAATCCCTGGCGTCTGCTGTAAAGGCTGCAGCCATTTCCTACCCATGCCATTACCTGGCTGCTGGAGGGAATGGCAACAACTGAAAGGAAGAGAGGGGGCAAGTACTCACCAATATCATTGGCACAGAGGTTTCTCCCTGGCAGTGCTGGCTTCCTTGCAGCTAGCTCGGAGTACCGCTACAACAGCAATCTGGTTAGAACACCTTTGTCAAGCATGGTTGGAAAAGACATAATGACACTCGGAGATCTGGAAGGGGTGGCTTGCTGTTCCTCAGTGGTGCTTCCTCCTGAGCTACCCAGTCCCTGCAGGGACATCTCAGATTACATTTCCCACCCTGGCAAAGTTCTCCTTTCTGTGGCTGGGGCAGATGCTGCTTGTCATGCTTTGTTTAGGCTTGTGTGCGATTGCTGCATGTTAAAGCAGCTGTGAAAATGCTTGGTAAAGATTTAGTGTGGGTGAAAACAGTCAAACTGCTGGTATGGCCTGACTCCATCCAGTGATGCTGAAATGAGGCATCTGTCCTCCCTTCACTGCTCTTGGATCAACCCCAGTATTCACAGTATGTGGGTGTTTATTTCAGTCTTTCAGTCTTAAAGATTCCTTTTCAGATGTAACTCATGTCTTCAGAGGCTTGTGTCCCTTAGTGGTATTTCCTAATGTTGAAAGACAAGGCTTGCAAAATATTTCTCCTTTTCTGCATGTTTTTAAACCCTGGACACAGCTGAAAGATGAAGGCTGCAGCTCTGGAGCTCTGCTGCAAACACATCTCACCACCTGGAGCCTGCATGCTGCAAGCTCTCATGCTGTGCCTGGGCATTAGGCTTTTGACAGCAATCCCTTACCCTTGCCCCAAACCCGGCCCGGTCTGATGGCAACCAGGGAGCTAATGAATACAGCAGAGAGGGGAACAAGCTGCAGTCAATATCATGCTAGATTTCTTAACACAGTGGCTCTCCCACAGAGAGCAAAACTGGAATTTATAACTTCTTTAAACACAGCTTATACTCAGGAATACCGGAAATAGAAACAAGGCACAGGCTGATCCGCTTTCAGTGTTGCCTATGGGAAAATATAGGAGAAAAGAACCAAACTTACTTCTCCTACCAGAGGAGTTTTCATCTGTGGACACCACTGCAGTGCACAGCTCATGATCAGCAGAGAACTTGTTGCAGCTGAGGATTTTGGGCCATGAGTACCTGTAACAAGCCATGACAGGAGCACAGCTTCTCTTGACAGCTTCGCACAGGCTGCAGCAGGGGTAGATGAGCCTGGGGAGGGGATGGGGATTGCAGCACCTCTGGGCTCCTCCTGGGAGCAGGATGAGGGGTTTGCTGCAGCCCAGGTCTGTGCCAGTGGGTACCAGCAGCTACTGCGGTGTGTGTGAGAAGGGTGGCTGGGGGAGACAACAGCAGTGCCTGGGGTAGGAGAGTAGGAAAACCCACAGCAGGGAATGTAATATTCCTGCTCCTGAGAGATGGAATGTTCATGTTTCAGAGGCATGATCCCTGTTGGGACATCCAATTGCCCCTTGCTAAGGACAGCACAGCTGCTTGGGAACAGCACTGGTCACACTGTTTCCACTCTCTCGGCAGGCAAATGCAGTTGAGCTCTTACTTACTACAGGGGAATAACCTGTAAAAACATCTTACCTCTCCAAGCAGATTGGTGCAAAGAGGGAGCAGAGGAAGATCCCCGCAAGGTCTGGCTGGCACTCCCTGGCCAGCAAGGGCAGCCAGCTGGAGGGCTGCTGGATCACTTCTGGCATGGTCTCATGCTCCAGCAGGTTTGGAATCCTCATCTCAGAGTAACCAATGTCATAGCATAGGGCCATGTGGAGTGGGATGGATGTGCAGGTGGAGGATCTCCTCAAGCAGTTCCCCCAGGCCCCTGGAGAGCCACAGAGCAGCAGGTACACCAGGACACCCAACAGCCATGTGCCATCCAACCCTCAGAGGGTGCCAGTGGTGGGCTGTGACCATGCTCAGAGTGAGAAGATGGGCAGCAGACCCCAGACTGAGCTGCCTCTGACTGCAGGATGTCTTTTATAGTCGAGGAGCCACCCCTCTGTCAATCTATCCTCATTAAGTGCAGCCCTTTCAGAGCCCTCATGAGGAAGACAATGCTCCAGTTTACAATTGCCAGCAGCCCTGATTGTTTGGATTTTAGCAGGGGTTTGGCTTAGATCAGCGCGTGTGGAAATGAGGACAGTTGGGGAGGGATGAATGACGTGGCCCAGGTGTCTTGGGGCTCTTTCAGCTAAGACTGAATCTCAGTTTGACACCAGTGCTCCAACCCTTCCCCTTTCTCTAGCTCCAGGATTAGTCATTATTTTGTAAGGCCCAATGCTTTCCTCTCTTTTGTTTTTTGTAAAAGCTCAACATCAGTTAGGAGGCATTTGTTTGGCTGGATCTGTTGTTGAGCGGGCAGGGAGATAGGATGGTCTCACAGCCAGAAGTTAACTGCTTGGGAGAGCTGAGGGTAGAGAGGAACTGATTTGCAGCTCTGGAGCCAGGCTGTTTGCAGATTGGATTGACAGCACCCACCTGGACCCCCCTCAGCCCACAGCCTGTGTGACAGAGCGTGCTTTCTGGTTATAAGGTTGTTCCTTCATTCAGAAATCCCACTGGAGAGAGGGATTGTTCTTCCTCCAGCACCTAATTAAGACTCCAGAAGCTATCATTATTATAGCCCAGTTTGGGGAACTGGAAATACTGAGAGCATTGCTTGCCAGCACAGCTCATTCTTGTCCTGGCACCATGTCGTGGGGTTCCAGGCAGTCAGTGGAAGTTTTTCCTCTGAAGCATCTTCTGGGATGCGCTGCCAGCGGCAGAAATTGTTTCCTCAGAGGGTGTCATGGGTGCAGGCAGCTGCATTGTGCTGCTGGGGCTTCCCAGGGACAACTTGCTTTCCACAGGGCTGGTTCTGGTCTGTGCACAGCAAGAAGCCAACTACTCATTGACGATAAGGGTGATTTCAGGTCATGGAAGTAACTAGCTATTGCTTTCCACCCTTTGAGGGTTGCTGTAGTTGAGATGCAATGTGTCCACAGCACATACCTGCAGGAGCTCCAGGGAGCTGCAATTTGGAGAGCAGGACCTTGGGCCTAGGAGCACTTAAACCTGTCGGGCTTTAGTGGTTTTCATTTCCCCCTTCGAAAGCCTCAGTAGCTGGTAACAAGATTGACACAGCAGTGACAGACACCAACCAGAAGGACCTTCTCAACCTCAGAGTGTAACTGCTGTGCAACAGGACCTTGCCAGCACTTTGCAAGTGCCCTGTGCACTATACAGTGAGAAATCTCTTAGCCTCATAGTCATTTGTTTATCTGCATTTAAATCTGCTTGGGCTCCTACTATTGCCTGATTTAAACCGGGTAAGTTTAGACTGGATATGAGGAAGAAATTCTCTACTGTGAGGGTGGTGAGGCACTGCAATGGGTTGCCCAGGGAAGTTGTGAATGTTCCATCACTGGCGGCGTTCAAGGACAGGTTGGACATAGCCTTGGATGACATGGCTTAGTGGGAGGTGTCCCTGCCCATGGCAGGGGGTTTGGAACTGGATGATCTTAAGATCCCTTCCAACCCAAACTATTCTATGATTCTATGATTGCTGCTGGTTTTGTACTGCAAAGAATAGCGAATGACACCCAGGTAACACCTCAGTATGGAATGTGGCATCCACCATGTGCAGTGCCCTCCCCTTTAATAGTGCATTTAAAGACACTTTGTAGTGGGGGAGCAAGGGAATGAGCAGGAATGAGCTTGAAAGTCTTCTCCTTGAGGTTTGGGTTTCATTATGCCATCTTCACAGCGCCGTCCTCTCCATGTGAGACCAGGCAAGCCTGAAACCCTGCAGTCACCACTGGCCACCACAAAGCTTTTCTCCCTTCCCTTTCCATAGAGCAGCAGTTCCCAGGCTCTGATCCACATGTCACCTTTGAAGTGATACTATGTGGTGATACACAGGTGTTTATTCACCCCTTTGTCTGTCGTGGTATCTGTGAGAGGGCTTGACGCCTGCATCCAAACATTAAGGAACTGCTGCTGTAAAAATACACACACCCCCAACAGCTCAGGTGTGTGGTGTGCGTTCAGATGTGTTTCAATATCCTAAACTTAGGCAGTTCCTAAGTTCCCCCCTCCCTTTTTTCCCCTTCTGAGTGCCCTGCCATTGGTTTGAGGTCCCACTATAACAGCTCCTCAGTCTCTGTTGCTGCTCACACTTCTGCTGCAGAACTTCCTGACTTCCTGACAGAGGAAGAGTGCAAGCTCATCATCCATCTGGCCCAGCTGAAGGGGCTGCAGAAGAGACAGATCCTACCAACAGATGACTATGAAGAAGGCACAGAAATTATAGAAATCATCCAGATGGACATTTTCAATCTGCTGGACCACAGCCGGGATGGGCAGCTGCAGCTCAAAGAGGTGGAGTGTAGGACAGACCTGGGGAGGTTTGCTGGGAGACCTTCTCAGAGGTTCTCTACTCAGATTGTGTCTTCATTACCCATGTGCTTGGGTAAGGCCAGACCCCAGTATATTCCAGTCAGTACTTGCTTAATTCTGAGTCTCAAGACTTGCACTGGCATTCAGCATGGAAGATTCTAGGGGGGTGCACAGCAGTTGTGCTGCTACTGGGCAGAGGTGGTCCTTGGCAGGAGATGTATGTTTTGAATATGCTGGGTAAAACGTTCCTGGTGCTATGGGTTTTACTTTCCCTTCAAGAGAAAGAACTTCAGGACTGGTTAACCAAATCCCTGCAGTCATTTGCCATGACCTGAACTGGAAATAACAGCACTCATTAGCCATATGCTGTGTGTGGCTGCCAAATGGTTCTCACTGCAGTTATCTTTCTGCAGAGACATGCTGACGTCTGGCTGCAGAGCAGAGCCCTCCAGGTCTCAAGCAGGGCAGCTGTAGGGTTGTGGTAGTACAAGAAACCAGTGCCTGGTTTTGATCCATCTATGAATTTCAGGTGTTGACCCACATCCAACATGGGAAGGGCAGGTGGATGAGCCCCAAAAACATCTGGGACATGTATACAAGGCTGATCCTGGTGGGAATGGTGAGAGCAGCTCCGTGGGAATCCCTTCACCCTCAGCACAGTGGACACCTTGCACAGCCATGTGAGGCAGAGCAAGAGATGTGCCCCTGCCCAGGCCTGTGTTTCTGTGCTCTTCAAAGGAAAATAACACTGCTTTAGAGACCTTGGCAAAAAAAGAATGTAAACCTCTTTATCACCAGTCTAGCTGCAGACTAGTTCTATTTCCTGGGCTTGGGTCTTGCAGAAGCAGGACCAGAACACAAGTCTGTGCTCCCTCTCACCTCTCAGACCTGCCTTGATTCACACCCTGCTGCAATGAGACCTTCAGGGTGTGCTTCTGCTCCTGTAGTCTGAGTCCACTCTGGCTCTGACTATGTAGCTCTTGTTACCTGGGCTGCAGATGCTAAGGTACCACCTTTCACTTGCATGCTGTTTTCATTCAGGCTTGTGCAGCAAGCTGAGAACCCCACTTCTCTGGCAGGCCTCAATAAGCAGAGGTGGTTTTGTTGGTCAGCCTTTGGTGCTGACCCTCCTATCTGCCACTGCAAACTCTTGTAGTCATTCCATCAGGCCACTTCTGTTCCTCCTCTCCTGGTCTCCCAAGGGCTTTTGCTGGTTCAGAAATGCACTGTAGCCTCTGCTGCTCCAATTAGATTGGCTTCAATTAGGCAACTGGCTGAGCACTGGGAGCAGAAGAAGAACAGGCACAAGGTTGTCAAGATGGACCTGGAGATGAGGTGATGCTCAGCGGCTGCTTGAGACAGGGTTAGCAGTGACCATGGCCCGTGAGGATGCTGGGAATGGCTCTGGGATACCTGCTCTGTGCAGCCACAGGCTCAGCTGAGGCAGAAGGAGGTGGCATGGCTTTATGTTGTTGAGCATAATGTGTTTGCTGCAGGTACGCATCCCTGTCAGTCATACCTGGGACCAGCACTGAGCAGATGCTGACCCTCCGGAAGTTCCTGGCTGCCACCTGCAGCAATGGATCATTCCAGTGAGTTGTCATGGAGAACAGATCTGGGGCTGAGAGGAGAGCTTCACAGGGGAAGCTGCTGCCATGGACATGGCCAGCTCTGAGGCAGGAATAGGACGGTGCACAGTAGGCAGTGGAGGCAGAGGTGCTGGGACACCCCTCTCACACATCCAGCTGTCCTCTGTTCCATTGCGGGGTCTTCGGGCTGCTGGAGGCTGCTCAGAAGCTGGTGTTGGTGGTGGAGTCGTTTCACCGCCAGCGCTGTGTGATGAAGGTGGAGGCGTTCCTGCACACAGGGGCAGGAGGGGAGAGATGAACCTGGAATGCTGTGCTGCAGCCCAATGGAGCTCTGGGAAGAGGTGCTGGTGCTGGCAGGGATGGTAGCAGATGGAGGAAAGGGCAAAATCAGCCCATTAGGGCTGTTCTGCTTCCCCAGATCATGGTGCGGACCTGCAGGGCTGTGCCTAAATGCTTCCCAACACATCCCTTCCAGGAGGCATCTCCTGCACAGTGCAGCCATTGGTGGTGGTGTCTCCTTCTGGGACATTACCAGCCCCATCGTGGATGCAGTGGGTGCTCTGCACCAAGCAGAGGGAGAGATGCAGCCCCTGGGTGAGTGCAGCAGCCATCCATGGACACCACGCTCCTGACTGACCCTGTTTCCCCAGCCCTGGGAGCCCTGCTGCTCATCGCGATGTCCCATGGCTGCAGGGTGAATGGCCTCCGTACCTGAGACACCTGGTGGCCAGCAGCAGCAGCGGCTCCATCTACGTCTGCCTGCTGGAGGGGACCTTACATGGGGGCAATCCCACAGCGCGGAGCAGCCTACATGTCCTGGAGCAGGTGGCCCAGCCCTGTGCCCACGTTGCCTATGTGATGGGGATCTGGGTGCTGCAGTCGGATCTGCTGCTCTCGCCTTGGTGGACCAGCACCATGGCGACATGGCTGAGGCAGGCTGGATGAGCTCAGCACAACCTTCTGCCATGTGACCGACCGTGGCCAAGCTGGACTGCCGGGAGGTGGTGAAGGCTGGTGGGGAGCAGTGGCTCTGTTGTGTGATCTGCGGGCAGGGGCTGGAGATGCTGATGCTAATCCCCCCTGACCCCCCTCCATCAGAACCTCCCCAGTAGCAGGGCAAGTGTGGGCCAAACGGTTCTCTGCACTTGCGCTGTGCACATCAGCGCAGCCTCTGCCCCCACCTCCATGCTGATGTGTGCCCTCTTGAGGGGACAGGAGAGCTTGGCTCCTTGGGGACAGCACAGCACATCTGGGGGTGTCAAGGGAGAAAGCAGAGATAACTGCTCCTGGACAAGCTGCAGCTCCCCAGGTAATAAAGGAGGAGTGGGGTCAACAACCCACCCTACCCAGGAGGAGTTTCTCCTCCCCAAGATACAAGGAACCAATGTCCAAGCTTTCCAGGCCTAATTCCATAGAGGAACATTCCCAGTAGGGTGCTGAGCCCTTGGAGCTTGAGAGCAGCAGGAGGCCAAGACCAGGCAATGGTGCAGCACGTGGCAGGCTGCAGCTCATGCTCTCTGGGACAGTGCCCTGTGGGCCAGCCCTGAGCTTGCAGTGCTGGTGACTGTACTGACACAAGCAGGGTCACTGATCCTTTGCAGCCCCACATGGGACATAGCACTCTATTACTCAGACATGCACACACACACACAAGCATTTGTCTAGCAACAAATGTATTGGACCCTGGTGAGGGGACCTAGCCCAGGGCTCAACAGGAGCTCTGAGCCTCAGGAGCTCCCTGCCAGCATGGAGCAACCTTCAATAAACAGCACGGGGGGAAGCACAGGTGGTGCCTGGCTTTGTGATGCTGCTGCTCCCGGTATGCCGCAGTCTGGCCTGCAGGGCACTCCAGCATCCTCCCTTCTGCTGGTTGGACGTGGCACACTGGGTCCATGTAGCCAAACTCCCAAACTGCATGGGCTGAGGCATGTCCTGAGCCATGACAGTGTCTGACAGTGGGACAGCCTCTCACCCTGCCAGGGAGAACATGCCTTTGTCCTTCCCCTGGTGGCACGGTGTCCTGGTGCCTGTCACACTGTGATGTGGCTCTTGAGGGGTGGCTTAGATCTGGCTGAGTGGAGGGAGGTGCAGCGTATCCAGTGCGCTGTGGAACACATCCCGCACCGCTGCCAGCAGCCGGAGACGGGCAAACATCTGCTCAAAGAGGTGAGGGAATGGCTCCTGCAGGGACAAAGACAGTGACCTGCGGCTGGTGGCTGTATGGCTCCTCAACAGGGTGGCCCTGGAGGCACTTGCTGCCTCTGAACCCTTTGTCTGCACCCTTGAGAGGCCGGTGCACGGCTGCATTGTGCTGTGGGCACCCTAATCCCTGTTCCCCACAGCTGCAATGCAGCTCCAGGAAGGACTACAGGGGGGGAACACCCAACTCACCCCCAGGACGTGCACCCGGTTGTAGTAGGAGCTGAAATCCATGCTGAGCTGGACCAGGAATTTGCACACCTGCAAGACAGAGCTGCTAGTATAATGGGGTCTGGCCAGTCTTAGATCCTTTCCCAACCCAAGCACAGTGGAAGCAACCCCAGGGGTTCTGCAGTCTCTCCCCTTGGCAATGCCCATGCATCACTGGTGAGCAGCACCCATGGGTGCTATGGCATGTTCACTTACTGCCTCTGTGTTGGCTGTGATCCGGATCCCTTTGGTGGGTGTGGGCAGCTGTGCTGCCTGCTGCAGGACTTCAGGGAAGGGCAGGAGGTAGTTGAAGAGCAGGAGCCATTCGCCCTGTGAAAGGGTTGTGTCAGAGAAGGCCGGATACTTGCAGCCAGCAGCATCACCAGAGCTAGTCTGCACATTCCCCTTCTCAGCACTCGCCTCTTCCCGGAGGCAGGAGAAGTTCAGCTCTGAGGGCGGTGGCAGAGGTGGGTATGTGCCTGGAAAAAAGGCAGGAGGCTGTTGTTGTGCCTAGGGAAGCCACGTGCCTCCTCCAGACATGAAGAACAGCCCCGCAGTGGCTGTGAGGGCTGTGAGTGGTGCTCACCCTGCTCCACAGCCTGCTGGAAGGTGTCGAAGAGCGTGGCCAGCCGGGCACAGTTGTACATCACAAAGGCACCACTCTTGGTCCCCTTGGTGGAGATGCTGCTGTCCTGCAGGTCCAGCGTGATCTAAGGGCAGAGCCAAGTCACAGTCCAGGCTACACCACTTCTCTGTGCATGTCTCTGTCATGGCTCATCTCTACGCAAACCACTGTCCTACCTGACTGCGGTGAGCAGTGCTCAGCATCTCAAACCTGATGGCAGCCGCTGTGAGGGCATCGATCACCTCAGTCCAGGCCTCATCTGTGGGGAATGCAGATGGCATCAGCACAGCTCACTCCATTCCCTTGTACAAACACACCCAGCATGCAGGCAGAACCCCCTCTCCCAGGGCTGGGAGCACCAGGGAAAGGTGGGTACCACCACACAAGCCCTGGCCCCCATCTGCAGGTGCTGCTCCGTGCTGTGGCAGGTTACACACCTCCCCCCAGGCACCAACAGCACAGGGTCCATCACAGAGAGGAGAGGGAGCACTTACAGGAGCAGCAGAGATGGGGATGGAGCAGCACCTGTGTGTAGAGCTGCAGTGCTCACCTTGTGCAAGCTCCCCATACTTCATCACGGAGGCTTTGTACATCTGACACTTTCGGAGCCTGGGAAGAACAGAGACAGACACAGCTCACTCCAGGGCAGATACCACCTGCACTACTGAGGCACGCAGCTCCTGCTGCTGCTTTTCCTACAGGCAGCACTGAGAGGGACAGAAGCAGCACTGGTGGAGGAGGACACTGGGACTGGGGTTGAGCACCTCCAGACCTCTGCAAACAGTCCTGAGACAACAAAAAGCGGACTAAAAGGACTGCACAGAACTCTCTGTGCTCACCAGCTTGGTCAGTGTGGCTGCCTGTGTGTCCACAGGGCCAGACAGAGCCCAGGCAGCCTCGGCAGGTGAGCAACGCAGCAGACACCTTGCTACACGCAAACTTACTGGAGGTACTGGTCTGCCCCAATGGGTGATGAGGGGTTTGTCACCTTCACTGGCCCACAGACGAGGTATCTCTGAAAGACAGAGGCCAGGGCAGGGGTCAGAGACTCTGAAGCTCCACAAAATGCAGTGCTGACCTGGTGTAACACCAGTGTTGTTCCACCTGTGTCAGCATCATGGAATGGTTTGGATTGGTTTGGTCTGGATGAGCCTTAAGGCTCATCTAGTGAAGGCTCTGAAGGAGAGGCTAGCCGAGCACAGGGATGCAGAGGGTGACAGTGAGGAGGGTGAGAGGCTCCTCACCTGTAAAGCGGTGTGAGGCCCTGGATCCAGAATCCTCCAGAGCAGATCCAGCTGCTGCTGCTGGAATTCCTCCTCGCAGCTCACCACATGCACGATGCTGCAGCAGCTCCCCTGGCCTCCAGCCTGTAGCAGAGCAGAGCAGGGACCTCACATGCTGCTGCTGCATGACAAGGGAAGGATATCTGGCAAGCCAGGGGCCTGCAGAGCTGCAGGGGTACTCACTGTGCATTGCAGAGCAGCTTGCTGCAGCTCAGCCACGGACTGCAGCTTCCCCTCCGTCACTGCAAGGAGGAAGAACACACGAGGGGTCACCCATCCCAACATCCTGCATCACTGGCTCAAACCAGGTCAAAGAGGAATAAGAGCAGGAGGGAATTTGGATTAAATCCTTATTTTCTACAACAATTGGAAAACAAAGGCTCAACCCTGTTCATAGCCCTTCATCCCCCCCGCTGTCACACGGAGCTGCTGGACCAAAGCTCACCCAGAAGCACATCCAGATTGGGGTCGTACCCCACCAGGCCCTGCTGCTCCACAAAGCCCTTCAGCTGCACCTTACAGATGACATCCACGGGCAGCGCAGCTGCACCCGGCCCCTGCCCGCAGCCTGCGGCACAAGGCGCCCGAGCCAGCGCTCGCTTCAGCGCCGACACAGCATCAGAGAGGTCGGGGCCGGCGGGGCCGGCGGGCCAGTCAACGCGGAGCTGCCGCAGCACGTCCCGGCGACCCTCCTCCGCGAGCGCGGGGACCAGGAGGACA
>JASSUY010046196.1:2330-33516 GCA_032466535.1 Forpus xanthops | reverse complement strand
CCCGCCGCGGCGGAGCGAGGGCCTGGCCCTGCCCCTCGGGGCGATCCGCCAATCGCTACCGCCCGCCCACAGTGCACCGCGCCGGCTGCGTGAGGTGAGGCGGCGGGTTGCGCATGTGCGGTACGGGACTGGGCTGGTGGGGCCCGCGCTGTTTGAAGCGGGTTGAGGTTCGGGCCTTGTGGGCTCTTCTGAGCGAGAGATCGGTGCTGAGAGCTGAGGGGTAGTTCCTTTTCGCTTCTCCCCTTTCTTTGGTCTTCTGGAGAGCGCTGAGGCAGGGAGCGCCGGTACTACCAGTGCCTGGCCTCGGCCATCCGGGTCTCCCTGAGGCGGCATGGCCGCCAGGCCGAGTGCCGGCCTGCAAGGCCTGGTGGCGGAGGGACCCGCGGGCTGCTGGTAGAACGCCAGCGCTGGTTTCGCTGCATCATCGGAGTCAGTTTCCCATATCAGGCCCGGTTTACTAGGTCATATTTGCTGTGGTGAGGACGTGTGTTGTGCTGTCCTGACCCCCCCAACTGAGCAGCTCGCACTTTCTCTGAAGTCCTCGCTGCTCTGATCTTTAATTTCTCTGGTCTGTGTGCCATCCCTGGAGACAGCCTGGATGTGGTTGTGGGAAACCTGCTCTAGTTGAAGATGCCCCTGCTCATTGAGGGGATTGGACTAGATGAGCTTTGGAGGTCCCTTCCAACCCAAGACAGTTCTATGAGTCTGTGATATGTGCTATCACCTTCTCAGGCACCCTGCCAGCTGCATGGGGCTTCTGAAGTAGCTATAGTGTGTTGTACAGGGAATCTTTGACAACCAATGTATAGCAGGCTTTTATGCTTTTCATAGTTCATAAAGCTTCTTACATTTTATGAATACACAACTCCAATTTTTCTCAAAAAAGAATTTGTACAGAGTGATTTTTGTAGAATAGAGCTAATAGAATCAGCTGGGTTGGAAAAACACTTTAAGATCATCAAGTCCAACCATTGCCCCAGGACTGCCAAGACCACCATTAAACTGTGTCACTGAGGGCATATCACTCATATCTAGTGAGTGTGGGAAGAGGTGATGTGTGAAATGTCACCAATGACATTTGTCAAGTCAGTATTAGGTTTGTTTTTTTTTTTTCCTTCCTTATTGCCTTATTTTTGTCTTTAAAAGTAACTTTGCAAATACTTTTCACTTATATTTAACAATGTCTTGACATTAAGTGTTACTTTCGTCATAAGTGTGGTGCCATGTGGACTTGCTCTGAATGTGCTGCTGATGAAGACCTTGCAAATTTGCAGTCATTACGGAATCAGCTGAGGAGAACTGAAAAAAACCTACAAACTGTAGAGGAAGAGCTTTCCAGGTATGAGTGTGTCTGGGAATGAGATCAGCCCATCTCTTGTAGTGTAAGTCTGTCTTATTCAGTTTAATGGTTTATCACAAGTAGCCCCTTTTATGCTTTTTTGAAAACTCTTTATGAACAATTTCAAATAATAAAGAAAAAAGTGTAGCAACTTTTTACTTTCATTCCTAGCACTCATACAAGTGAACATTATGGCCCCTGCTTGGATAAGGCTGTAGACTTCACTCTGAAGGACCTTGTTCAGCCTAACTGCAACCATCAAGGCTTTTCCAACTGTAAGAAGAATGCTGGTAAAACATCGTGCCAGAATTTTCAAAGGAAATCTGAAGTAAATATTGCACTTTGTTACTTATTTTTATTACTTTGGTTTTCTGTCCTTTGCTATATTTCTGAGAATTGTTTTGCTTTTAGGGCTTGGAGTCGATATAGCATAGCAATGGACAATCATATCAACAGGCAACTCTTAGACAATCAACAGAGCTGTCTTAAACATAATAGAATTTAAATATATTTGTTTTGCAGAGTTTCCATTGATGTGTATATTGCTTGCGTATGCATAAGTGTGTGTATATATATATACCCTTTTGTTATGTTTAGTCTTACTCAGTATCCACAACTTCTGATAAAACCGCAGAAGAAAATTATTATCTTAAGGAGAAGCTGGATGCCCTTCATGAGCAAAATGCATCTTTAACTTCTCAGAACCACTACCTAAAGAACAGAGTGGAAACTATGAACTTGGAATTGCTGCAGTCAAAAATAAGAGTATGTATCTTCAGTGTATTCATCAAAGAAGAAAAACAAGCCCCCCCCAAAGCCATGACTTTTGAGTGTCATTCTAAGCAGGACATACTGGGTTTTGTTTTGTCTAAATATAGATTAAAACTTTAATATTCTGTTTTTACATGACATTCAGCATTCATTTTTGAACAGAACAGTTTAGAACCTATTTCTTCATGAGCAAGCCAACTGTTATTAGTTATGAATTCTATCTGTTCATGTTCCAAAGTTTAATTTAAAGCCAGTAAGTCACAGAATGAAGAATACATTATGTAAGAAAATAGCTCAATAATGTGTTTAGTACTGTACATTCACATGTCTGAGCTACATGGAGAATAATGGCAACAATAATGGCACGGTAGACATTTGTCTAAAAAATTTTAACTTTTCAGTTTGGGTTAATATTTTTATTTTGAAAAAGTGAAGGTGGGTTAGAAGGAAATATTCTAACTAATACATCATTGCTGTTATAATGCACACTTGTTTCTTCAGGACAACTATATTCTTGTATTCAGCTTATAGGTAATATTAAGAAAACATAGCTATGGTTAATGCAGTTTGTTTGAGAAATGTTATCTTCAGCCCTGGAGATAAATAAGTAAATAAGCATCTTCTACAGTAAGGTTAAGAGCACTGTATCATTCAATAAGGAGATCTTCTGTATCTCATCTGAATGTGTGGGTATATGTGTGTGTATGTGTATATATATATATATACGCATACAAGTGTTAATTAAATGCCACATATTTTTCTGTTTCAGATTTCTTATCTTGAATCAACTTTAGGTACACATTTAGGCAGCCTTCCAAAGCTGAAAGAGCAGATTGTAAACTTGGAAGCAGAAGTTTCAGCTCAAGATAAAAGTCTCAGGTAATAAGTGTACTTCTATATCATAATCTTACTATGGTCTGCTTTCCAGCCCAATCTCCTCTTTGGGATGTCATGATAACTGGTACTGTGTGAGTCTTGTAATCTGGGGCTTGAAATTTTCACTTCAGAGGCAAATTTAGGAGGAGAGAGGTGTTCTATTTAATACTGAATGTACTTCAAGAAATGGAAGAAACAAAAAGAAAGGTTGTTAAACTAGTTCATAATGTATCCTAAACATGTGTGTGCCCTTATAACTGACCAGAGTGATTGTATGTTACATGACTATATATCTTCTGTTATAAACAAGCATACATATTTTCAAACGTGGTTGTGCAGCATGTAAAGTAAAAGATGCTTTCTTCATGAAAATATTCATGGAGATAAATGTCAAACTAAATGTAAACAGTGTCCAGAGGCTGTCAGGAAGATATACCTGCCTGTCAGTTTCTTACAACCTCATGCTATATAATAGTCAACTAATATCTCAATGGTCTGTCTTCAGAAAAGAAGTAAAACCACTTAATTTACATTTTAGTGTTGTTTCCCATGAGTGTATCCTGACCAGTCATTACTTCTGAAAGAAAAATGGTGGTTTCTGTTTTCAGATCTCATGGCACAGAGTCAGCCATGTACGTCCTTGGCAATTGTGACCCCTGGTGCCTATTGATGAGCTTTGGGCACCACTCCAGACTGCAGACATACTCATGGGGAATCTGGAGACTATGGATGTTCCCAACCTAGTTTTAAGGGTTGCAGGGTGTCTGCTTTGCAAATGTCATGTGCAGATGAGAGTAATAAAAATTGAGTTTCTGTACAAAAAAAGTTCCTATTTTTTTTAATTATGCTTTATTTGATAGAGATGCAGAAGATAAACTAAATCTAAGCCAGAAAACTGCAATGGAAAGAGGAAACATGCTGCAGAGGTATAAAAAGGACTATAAAAACCTGAAGATGGAGTTAATTGAACGAAGCAAGCAAGGAAAGAGGTAACTAAGCGATTTTAATAAATGAAATACTGAGTAATAGTGTGTGTTTATTTCCATTGGCAAATGTTTACTTTGTGGGATCAAATTCTTTCTCTGCTTTAAGGGCAGACCTTTCCTACACTATCATACCACATCTGATAACATAAGTGAAAATAACACAGTAATTTGTAATGGTAACATAAAAAATTACAGTGCCAAACAAATCTTAACACTTTGTATTCCCTAAAGAATTATCTAATGGATGAAGTCAACAGAGCTTGAAATATGCTCATAGTTCTAAATTACAACTAATTCTCCATTACACTTTCTCAACAGTCTGAATTTCAATTTATTTATGTTACCTTTGGCAAGTATCCCATGAGGTCAAATAGTATTTTATTTTTTTTAATGACATGGTGGTTATCTTTTGTGCCTGTCAAGAGTTCAGGGAGTGTCTGAATGATGTTCTTACTCATATGAATTAGTCTTCAAAAATTCAAAAATAGAGTTGAAAGGAATATGAAAGAAAGAAGTGTTTGTTATATACAGGATTAATAAACAGCCCTGGGAAGGATTCCCTTTTGTTGTTGGTACATAGTGTACAACACTCAGAAGTGTTGCAGAGGGCTCAAACCCCCTGAGAATCACATATAAAAATAAAATATTCAAATTTTTTGAGATACAAAAGGAAGTAGCAAATTAGCTCCACAGTTTAACACCAGGTATTCATTCTGCTATTACACAGGTTTTCTTAATGGTCACTGCTGAGGTTAATGGCAGTCCTGCAAGGAACAGGGAGTTGGACTTAATGATCCGTATGGATCGCTTCCAACTTGAGATATTCTATGTTTCTGTCATACCTATTCTATGTTGGGTTTGTTTTTTTAAAAAAAGGAGAAATTCTGTGTGAATATACTTATTCCTTGGGCACTGTTTAAATCTTAAAATCTGCTGGTGGTTGCAGGGTGTTGTGCACTAGTCACCAGTTTGTCACCTATTTTTTCCCCTCAGAATAGACACAATGTAGTGGAGATCTGGAATGTGTCCACAATGTATTTTTCTTGAAGTACTTCTGACTGTCTTGCAAGAACCTACAGTGTGTGCGCAGAACACAGTACGCAACAGTACTGAGTGATGTATTTTTGGGGTTGATATGAAGAACGCAATAGAAGCACAACTTAATTGAGAGAACATTTTTATGTTAATCTCACCTGTCTGTATGGTACTGTTGAAAAGGGTGCTATAATTCCATCCCAATCCCCATTTCACTTTCATATTTCTTCCTTTAGCCTAGTGGTTGTGTGGATATTGGAGTCTTAGATAATTTCTTCTGGCTGTTGGAAGGTACCGTATATAATCCTATCACCTCCAAAATGTTATTTTAAAGAAATGAGAGGGGTAAATAACAAGACTCCTGCTTGCACAATCCATTTAACTGTATTACCTGGGGCAAAAAAACACCCCAGATTTAATGCCTTAACAAAACATTTCTTGAGCCTGATGAATGCTAACCCTTTGTTTGGCTTGTCTACCTACCCATGAAATTAGCTCTAACATTTCTACATAACCTAGCTAGACAAATGGAAATACTGTCCTACTGGTGAAGAAATGCTTCCCTTTATTCACTATTCATTCAGAGCATGTGGGTTGGAACTAGCTGTACTTAGTTACTAGCTGCAAATGTAAATAGAAAAACTAAGCTTCTGCCACCTATTAAAAGCAACATAGTGTTATGATTAGTATTAACCATTATTACAGGTTACTTCTAATCAGTAATTACAACCACTTATTGTTCTTTGGCCACGCAAACTGAAGTGCTTTAGACTTAGACTATTTTATTTGTTATTCTGAACTCTTCTATCCCCTACTCTGAATACTTTTGCCATGTCCAAATGGGTAGTGCTCTCCTGATAGAGAAACAGTGATCCAAAGGTAGGCTGTACTTGGATGAGGCACTTGTCCTGTCCTCACACTGCTCATAGTGGAAGAAAAACAGATGTTGAGCAATGGTAATTCTCGTGTGCTTGTGTTGGGTGTCCTGAGCACACTGCATACTTGACCTGTCTCAAGGTTTCTGTTCCAACTTCCCTAGTGAATAACGAGAGGAAAGTAAGAAAGGAGCAGGAGCACAGGGTAGTAAAACAAAGTCTGGGTTTCTGCTTTAAACAGCTGCTCACCTGGTATTATCCCAGTCTCAGCTTCCTTTAGTAGTATTGATGCCATCATTCTGATATCCTCAAAATAATTTGTCCTTTGATCAGTTCCTGTCAGTCTCACCATGAATGCTCCCTTCGGTATCAAAAACTTCTGCAGTTCCCATTAAGCAGTTTCAATTTTAAGGAGCACTACTATCTCCTGCTTCCTTATCACACACGCTAAACCAGACCCTAAAACAGGCTTTTACTGCTAGGGACAGGTGGATGATTTGAATCAAACTCTTTTTGAAGAGGAATCATTTTTAACATTCTTGATCTTACTGGAATTTTGCTTATGTTAATATGGAAAATTATATTTAAAATTAATTTATGCCTCATGAAACTTTTTTTAATCTAGGGCTTAGAAAGTTGGAAGAAGAAGGGAAATTACCTGGAGCAATTACTTCAGGAGTTGTTTTTAGTATCTGGAGGAGAGTTGCATAGTGACTGAACTTTGTGAATTTTAAAATCGCTATGCTTCTTTACAGGGCAGAACAACAAAGAAATGAAGCTTTGTTGAACGTGGAGGAGCTGACAAGAGCTTTCAAAAAGTATAAAGAGAAAATAACTGAAACATTAGAAAAGGTAACAGTTTATTCTTCACTCATTTTTGCCATGCTGCTAGGTTTTTGCTTCTTCCAATAAGCTAGGCAGCAAACAGCAACAGGTTCACCAGTGGGTCAATTGTTTCTACTTGCTGTGGGCAAAGTTATAAGAGAAGTGGGACGGGGTAAGCAACTGTTTGGGGTTAGAACTTCAGTTATTTAAACTGTCTTCTCACCATCTGGACAGTCTGCATCTTTCAGGTATCCTAATACAGACTATGTTTCTTCTGACTCCTGCTTGCCTGCTGGGAAATTTGTATTTTAAAAGTATATGATCCTTTTGAAAGAATTCTTTTGATTCCATCTGTATAAGCTGTTCAATGAAACATGAGCTAGAGAAGAGATAAAATGAAAATGAAGTAATCTCCCAAAGTTCCTGTGGTCAAAATTGTTGATGCTTCTGGCCTTGTGGGAGGAATAAAAAAAAACAGGCCAGAGACAGTTAGCTTTTACAGGGCATTTTTATTTGATTAGACTTCCTATGGAATGTGGAAATTGTCCTTGCCAACCACAACTGTGCCCTAAAATATTAAACCGAAATAACATTAATTTTGTCCCAAATTGCAGAAAGAAACCAAGTTCTTTGTTCCTCTCCTTCACAATAGTAAGTGACAGAATTATCTACTGGCTTACCAGAAAGAAAGAAGACAAAACAAACAACCCCCCCCTCCCAGCATAATGTTGATAGAATTCATTTAAGAAAATACTATTGGCCACAGAAGCTTAGATTATTGTTATACAGTAACAAAAAAATATTGCTTTTTAAGGTTAAAGCTGAAGAAGTAATCTTGGAAAAACGTTTGATTAATTGTGAAAAAGATAAAGAGAAGTTGAATGAAAAGTGTGTCAGCTACAGAAAGGACCTAGACATTGTAGAAGAGCAACTAAGGTAACACAAAGGCTCTTAAAAATCCCTGTACAGTGATTTGAGAAGAAACTGCACATTACAACGCTCACTGTGAGCATGCTGCTCGATTCATGTATTTCAAACGAAATCAAGACCAGTGTCAGCAAACACTTAGTATCAGTCAGCAATACAACAGACAAACCAGAATACTAAAAAGGTAAAAAATGTTAGCACACACTTAAGTATTTCTAAATTATTTTCTCTAGATAATCCTTAAACCCATCAGCTGGTTGTCTTTAGTGTCCTTAGGTTTGGACAAGTGTTTTCTGGGAGAGTTTCAGGTTTCCCATTCACATGCACTGTCCACACTCACATTCCTCTCTTAACAATTATTCTTTAGGCCATTTTGGCAAGGATAGGAGCACTGTTCCGCTAGCTTGAGCCTGTTGGTTAGCTCTCTGCTCTTGATAGGGATCTACCTCTAGACTGCTGTCTGTTCCCTGCTAACTTGCGCTGGGTTTGGCATTCATCAGGACCTTCGAGCTAATTCAGTTTGATAAATCAGGAGGTACCTAGTAATGTGAATGATTTATGGTGGGCTAAAAATACAGTTGGTTCACAGTGCAATCAGATAGGGGAGAGAAAAAAATAGGACCCCTCCCTGTCTTGTTAGTAGCAGGATGCTAGACTAGCTCAGTCTTAGTACATTTTCTTCATCCATTCTGGTTTTAGTTATCATTACATAGTTATGTTATCCTGTTCCTAAATTTCCTTGACTTCAGCACAGTTAAAGCCACCTTGATCTATTTCCTACCAGTAGCTCTTCTGATAGTACTCAAACCTTTGTTAAATTACTTAAGAACGCTAAGTAATTTATTCCCTCCTTTTGTCTGCTGATAGCAGTTTGTATCTTGGTCTTTAGGAACAGTGAAAGCTTAGTACAGCAATAAAAACTCTTTGGTCTGTTGTACAGAGCTAATCCTAGATTTTGAGAGAAAGGAAACTAGTAAAAAATGGTGTTGTCTTCTAGTACTTTAATAATGAAAATCCTCTATGTTGAGCTATATGTTTTAAATTGATATACTTCTTTAGGCAATTAAAGGAAGAGAATCGTAGCACAAAAGAAGAAATTAAGACTCTTGAGGTAAAGAACACTGAAATGGTGTCAATGCTGACTCGATCTGATCAGAAGATCAGGGAGCTTGAGAGTGAACTTCATGAAAAAGAAATAGCACTTCAAGAGAAAAATGTTCTAGTAAGTGAAAACACAGAGCTGAGAGCACTTATTGCACAGCAACGTAACTGTTTGAAATCATGCCATCAAGAAATTGAAGATTCAAGGGAAGAGCTCCGCATACTAGAAACCATTATTTCCCAGTTGACTCTAAGTACACCTGAAGAGGTACAGTAACTGATACATCCTTAAAAATCGTATTATGTCTTAAACAATTCTAATTGACATTGCATACAGATCCTGTGACATTCTTGAGAAATTATTTGCCTAAAATATCTTTGCTTTTTTAGGATGCATGGATGACATGTTTTCTCTGTTGAAATAATTTTGTCTTCTCATTCAAGAACAGGTGCTTTGGAATTGCTTAATCAGCCAGCATTGAAAATTACACTATTTCCATGTTCTGTGTATTGGTTCTTCAGATGCATGTATAATCTCTAAGACATGGTGATGTCCTATTATCATATTCCACTGAGGTTCTTCTCAGTGGAACGTTTACTGTAAGGCAGACATATTGGGCCAACCTCCGCAATGGAGAAATTGGAGCAGGAGAGATGTTTGTAGGAACTTGTTTTTTTTTTGCTGGGAAACAGAAGGCACACCATCCCTGGCTGCAAATGAACTTTTGTTTTACCAGGATGAACTCCGGCTCATGAGCCTGAAGTTTATCATTAAACTGACTGATTGGGGGAACCTTGTAAAAATCCCAAAGTTGTGAACTGACTGTGGTTACTGGGGGTACTGTTTGGGAAGTCAGGAAGGGCTAGAGAGATGTATGGGGTGAGGAGTACACAATCCATGAGATGTCTTTATTTTGGAAGTATAAATGTGAGTACGTGTAGTGAAGCCAAAATCAAAATACGCTTTCTGTATGAGTTTGGAATTGCCAAAGTGTCCTCTGCTGAAAAGTAATTTTTTGTATAAAAAGTAGTAATTTTATATAAAAATGCTTTTTGTATAAATTGTGTGTATAACACATGAATTAATCATGCTGTGAAGCAATAAAGTTGATTTTGCATTGAACTTGGTTTTCCCTTATCTTTTAGTTTAAATGGCACCACTTGAAACACCACCTATCCAGCTCTTCAACAAAAGAAGATCTCTCTGAGTCTTGTGAATTGAATAAACTTTTGATTGCAGACCAAAGGTATTACTTTCTGGTTACGGAATTATGGCAAGAATAGGCAGATAATAAGGTGGCATCAGAACTAGAATGTATGAAGAATGTTAAATAGTTTTCTCCTTTTTTATAATAGCATTAAGTTGGCAGTGAAAGAAGCAGAAGCTCAAAAGCCTTGTGCAAATGTGACCATCTGTACTGGAGCGAAGCATCTTTCTAATGATAAGGAAGGACAAGAAAATAGCCTGTTATGTGACCTGGAAACAGAGCCTGTCAAATTGCTCAGAAGTCAAGGAGGTAAGCTTACAGGGGTAGCTGTGCAGTTCTGTCTGATTAATCCACAGAATTTGGAGTTTTTTGGTGGGGTTTACATTGGTTTCATAGTGTTGTTTATTTTTCTTTAAATGTATCTCTGTGAGCTAACAAGTATAGTTTGGTTGAGCAGGGAGCATTTTGCCACCTTGGAATTCTGGAAATTGTCATGTTCTCCAGGCACAATATTCTTCTTTCTTTTGCTAGTCAAGTTACTTGTTCGTCAATATTCAAGCTATGACTTGTGTTGAAATAAACACATGTATTTTTCTTTATGCAGGCTATGCTGAGGTCTCCATATTTTGATTTTTTTCTCTGTATTCTGCTGTTGCAGAATTTCTGCTTTTGTTTCTGCGATTACTGTTAGGACTGCTCCATGGAATGACTTCAGGGCACTTACATAATCACACTGTCTTCAATAATTTATGGGTGTTTGGCGTTATTTTTTTGTTTATTTGGGGTTTTCTGTTTGTTTTCATGAGTCACAGCTTTCCACTGTGTTATGGGGAAAAATAAACAGTTTTTTTTTCTGGATACTATACATGTTAGTTGAATGTGCTGTCGTGAAATTACATTTCTCTTTGGCTTCTATGATTACTGCTTGAGTGCTGGTTTGTAAATTAACCTTAAATTTATTTTTTCGACTTGGAGAGAGGAGAAGATGTCAACAGCTGGAACTTATCAGCAAACAGTTTGAAAAGGAGAAGCAAAGATTCCAGAAAGAGATAGAGGAATTAAGTACTAAACTGACAAAAGCAGATGATGAGAATTCTTCTTTGAAGACCAGCATGGCTCAGAGAGCCAGTCATTTTCAAGTCATGCAGAAAGACCTATTAAAGAAGGTTTCAAAAGCTAGTAGCTTAGAGAAGGAAGTAAGTTTTTAGCAGCACTGAAAAAATACGTCACTTTTTGGTTGAAAGTTAAGACAGTAGTTATGAAAAAAATGCCATATTATTTTTAAATTCTGGCTTATTTAAGAGAAATTGTAAATAAACTTTTGAACAAGCAGGAAAACTTATATAGCAGCTTTAATTTGTTGCTTGTCAGAAAACTTCTTTTAAAACTGACATAGTGAGCTTTACTACTACTGTTTTGATTTGTTACATGGAAAATATGGACAGTCTTGTCGCTTTCATATGGTTGAATTAATGTGTAATCTTAAAATGAAGAAACACTTGTATTTTTCCTCTTCAAATATTAGTACAGTTGCCAGAGATTAACATTCTTACTGAAGAGTCGCAAAAGAGAGAAGTGTAGCTTCAGCTAGCAGTTAAAATGCTAATTTTCATTCTAGTGCTAATGTGTTTACAGAATTCCAGCGTAATGGCATTTGCAGTGTTTCCTAATAATGGCCGTATATGTTACAAATCTGTAACAGCTAATTCATTCATATGGCAGTAACAATTATAATTAATTGGATAAATTTGAGGTAAATTATCCTGAATTTTTTCTTTAAGTAATAAAGCTTAATAGATCATGCAAAAAAAAAAAAAAAACAAACCCAAATAAATAATAAACAACAGTAGGAAATAGTAGTAGCTAAAATGGAATTGGTGAAAGCATATACAAGTAAGAAAATATGCACAAATACTTGAACAAACAGTTGTCTTCATGCTGCTTTATGCCATATTTAATTTCAGATAACAAAGAAATCTTCTCAACTTTCTGTACTTGAGAAACAGCTGGAAGAAAAGACTACTGCTTACTCCATTGTTGCAACAAGAAATACTGAATTGGAACAGGAACTCATGGTAAAATATTCTCAGTGAGAAGCTACATTTATGTAAAAAAGACATAAATGGCGATTAAAATTTATGTTTAAACAATATAAATATTCAAAAAGAATGGACTTTCAAGTCTACTAAACAATCTGTGCTGGTTTTAGACTGTGCAGTCTTTAAAAACTGAATCTTGCTTCAAATTAAACGTCTCTTTTCCTGCTTTTGAACACAGTAACCTATTAACAGATGTTATTTGTTCCTTGTTATCATATGTGCAAAGAAAATCTGGTCCTATTATTGTAGCATTGCCATTTGTTTCAGTGAAATATATGTAGAGCTGTGAATGGAAGCCTTCTAAATGGTAGTAAGTGAGGAAGGTGATCCTAGCATCTTGGAGTACTGTAATTCTTGTCTGGGTATTTTTATACAAACTCTTAGTTTTGAGAAGGGGTCTGAGGTTGCTAGACAATGAAACTATTTATGTTGTCCTTTGAAATGGAAAACTGTATTTTAAAGATTCCATCTATTCATGTGAACCTAGAGTTGCTTTTTGTCACAAGTTCCTAGTTGCAGTTGTTATAATCTGTGCCAGCTGTCCACCTTGGCAGGTATCTTGTCTCTATGTAGTAGCTACATTTAGTGGCATTCTATAACTGTGTTAAAGGTGTGACATCCTTACAGATGAAACATGCTGTGTATAACTTTATTATTTTCCATCTTGTTCTTTTATGAAATCTAGCAACTCAATCATCAAATAAAATGCTATTTAATAACACAGCTAAGGTTTTTTATTAATCTGTATTATTATTGTTGTTGCTGTTTCCCAGGAAAAAAACAGACGCATTTATGAGTTGGAAACAGCTGTCAATGAAGAACATGAGAAAATAACTTCTGCCTTTGAAAAAACAAAGTTGGCTGACCGTGAGCTGCACAAAAAGATGGAGAAACAGGTTGAACTAGTAAGTGTTTCTCTGTGTGCTTGTATGTATGAGTGATACACTTGGTAACTTTTTATCTATGTTAATTTCTTTGTCTTTTTAGTAATTCTGAGGCAGCTGTCCAATTAAAAATTTGCATTGCAAAGTTATATCTTCTCCCTGCTTTTCCATCTAACACTACATAACCGCATGATTTCCCTCTGTGATTTTCATATCTTTACTGATCAACTGAAGAGAAATAGGTACTTAAGAAGAATACTGTAAAGTATAGCTTTTTTGCCTACTGGGGTTAGACCAGGACAGCTTCTAACAATATTCTCTTGTCTGCTGAACCTCTGCCAGCCTGAGCCTCACAAGCATCTGTGTTCAGGGAGAAGTGTTGGTAGGTTTTTCAGTCTTTAGAGAAGAATTCTGTTTCTCCATGTGATTAGGAGTACAACTGTGGCTATTTCTAGATGTTGAGGAAGCTTGTCATCTTCTACTAAAGAATGTATATGCATGTCTTACTGTCTTGGCTGATTACAGACAATTAAACTGGCTGCCTTCAATCTCTTGATACTCCTTTTGCTTTAAAATATTAAGCATTTGGGATTTCTTGATAATTTTAAGATTGTGCAGTGCTGCTGATGGCAGGAATATATTTACTTTTCATTCTTAAAGTGATGGGTGAATACAACCAAATGGCATATTTAGATGCACAAATTATTTGAAAAAGCTTATTGAAATAATAAACCATGAATTACTTACGGACAGCTTCAGACACAGCTGGCGAAGAAAGATCAAAAATTAATTGAACAAGAGAAAACAATATCTGTGTTGCAACAGGATGTTATACATAAACAGCATCACATTGAATCATTGGATGGGCTGCTGATAGAAAGCAGAGAGGTAAGGTTGGTTCTTGACTTTCTTTAAATGCAAATCAAGCAAGTGACTAGTTTTGATGAAAAGCATATCAATAAACACATGGGAAAAAATGGAGAATATCTAAAAGCCATATGGTTTTGCATCTTAATTTTTGTTTAATTGACTGTATCTAGTGTAGTCTGCATCTCCTACTGCTATATATTGTACAAACTTTAATGACCTTTCATTATTTTCTATCTCGGCATTCTGATTTTGCCTCTGGTTTGCCCCTTGGGCTTCCCACTGTAATTAAAGGAAGGAGATGTGGATAAAGAATATTTGTCTCTATTCTGCAGTAGGTGGAAAACCAAGAATGCTTTATTATGGCAATGCTTTATTCCTTTTTGTAATTCCTGCTGCAGAATATGAAGGGACACCTATCAGGAACCAGATTCACTTCAGAGTACGATGTACACAAATACAGTATGCCTATAATTGTGTTTTAAATGCACTGATCTATTTTTTTTCTTGATCCTTGGTATGAATTTGTATTAATTAGATTATTGTTGCTATCCTTACATAGTGTTCTCTTGAATAAAAATATGTGTCCCCACAGGAAATGCAAAATCAGAATGTCAAGAAAGATCAAGGACTGAAGATGCTGAAAAATCAGTTAACAGAAGAAACAGTCAGAGTTAGTAAGCTCTCTGTAATTTTCAATGAATAGTTTTAAAGTTTGCAGTAATGGTGTACTTCCTTTTATGTTCTATAGGAAAACTATAGTAAGTTGCTTTATAGAAATTTGTCTCTTATAAATATTTCAGAAGTTACTAACTTGAAGTCTTCCCTTTTATTTTTAATTCAAAGTAGTATGATGAAACCTGCAAGTAAGATATTATGCAATACATAATTGCTTCATTTAATTACTGTAGTTACTAATAGGTCAGATTTGTGCTTGTAATCAAAGTAAAACATCTAGCAAAGAATATTATGTAGATTTTTGCTCTAGATACAGCATACATTTTGGACATATGTGATATTATGTTGTTGGTCATGTTTTTAGCCATCTGTGCCTCTTCCTAGTGTTTGCCTGGTTAGTATTTTCAATGCAGCACTTGCCAACAGTACTTTAATAAACCATTGCCATGTGGTGATTTACCACAGTCTGGTTTCAAACAGTATCCTGTCTTCAGGATATCACTGAGAAGACGCTGGGTACTTAGCTGGTAGCATGCTCTTTCTGAACTTGTGTTGCACCAATTTTCTCTTCAAGTGGTTTTGTAGTATTTGGGATGTTTTCCAGAGAATTAAAATTAAGACCCATTGTAAATTCTTTTCAGAAAGCTCTTGATTTGGGGGAGGAGAGGTGTGTACAATCCAGTGCAGTTTCGAAAACTGGTAGCATCTAAGCATTAGCCAATCTGCAGCTAAATTGAGGACAATTCTCATTTATAAGAAGTCTTCTTAGCACCAAAAGTGAACAGTTAAAAGTTCAGTGACTATGAATTGAGATCTCTGGAGTTTGTTCATTACAGTTTTTATCTGTTCAAGATACCTGTTAGAGATTGCTCAAATCCAAATTAATATTAAAAGGGTAAAATAGATGAACAGTGTTGACGTTGCTTTCTTTTTGCTTTTAGTAGAACTTGGGCACTGTCAGTGCAGGAAAGAAAATCAAGACTATTCAGTAGGTTTCTGAGAGGAATTGTATTAAGAATTGAGTATTACCTTTGAGAAAGACTTGCCACAACTCACGTGGTGATCATTAGGAATTTATTTATACAATTCTCTATGTAATAACATGTGCTAGATTATTGATTTGATGTTGGGCATATGTTTGCTTTTAAAATCTAGCTACTGAAAACTCCTGGAATGCCGCCTTAAAACAGATAGTTTCATCTGGCTTAATCACAGCCTAAAGAAGAGTA
The DNA here is from genome assembly GCA_032466535.1 of Forpus xanthops. Classification (NCBI taxonomy): domain Eukaryota; kingdom Metazoa; phylum Chordata; class Aves; order Psittaciformes; family Psittacidae; genus Forpus; species Forpus xanthops. The sequence continues at coordinate 17,816 of JASSUY010046196.1, read as the reverse complement.
ATTTAATTTCACAAGTAATTTTAATTTCTGAATACTTCTTCAGTTTTGAAGTTTATCATACTCTTTATGCGTGTTTTAATACTCTTTGGATAAAAATGAGTTTTGCAGTCATTTTGCACAAAGATGGTTTTAACACTTTTTTTTTTAGATTAGCTAATAAAAATTATGCCATTGAATTTTAAGTAATCTGTTGCATTCAATTAGGTGAGACAACTTGAGACAGCACTAGGCATATGTAAGGAAGAAGTTGCACTGTATCTGAATCAGTCACAAGAAAATAAGGAATTATTTGAAAATCAGCTCAAGAAGAAGTCTGAAGAGGTAACATCTTGTTTTAACAACTCTCCTGTATTGCACAGAACACTTGTTACCAATGGTTTAATCTAAAAGTTTGTCTGTGAAATAGACAAAACATTTGCAACAGGAGCTAGGATGTAAGGTGAAAAAAGACTGAGGAAAATCATAATTAAGAAACAGTGGATAAGCTTAGGGAAAAGAAGTACCAAGATAAATGGAACTGTTGAAAGGAGTAACAAAATCAGAATTAAGTGAAAGAAAGCATTATCTTGGGGAAAAAAAATGAGACAGCACTATTGCAATACAAACTTAGGTGCACCTAACTGATTTGTGTTTCAAGTATCATAATGGAGGAGAGGTCCTGGACATAAGAAAATTTTTACTTCAAGCCACTGAGTTTTATTATACTTTCCAGTACTACATGAAAGCAAGAAAGAATTAAGTTTAAATATTATTAGTGTGAATTTTCATTTGTGAGGATGCCTAACCACATGAACTAATTACCATAGCAGGCTGTTCAAGTCAGTGCTGCCCTACTTGCTGAGAGAGAAGCAGAGTCACCTGGAGATTACTAGACCCTATACCGGAGTAACTAGATGGATATCGATGGTCTGTGTTATGCATAAGCCTGTGGTCTTTACTCCTACTTTCTATGATTTAAAATCTGTTGTGCTTATACTGCATGTGAAATGCAGTATAAGATGGATGCTGTGTGAAAATCAAGGGTAGCGAGGCTTTGTAATTCATCACTGATAAGTCAGACCGCTTGACACATGACAAGATAGGCACTCAGAATTCCTATTTTTTTATTGAAATGAATGTTGTCATAGAAGCAGGAAGAAATAAAGGGGAGGACTGAGGACAAAATCTCAAGGAGAAAACAAGCACTTGCTGAGAAATTAAGAAAAGTGACAGAAAAGCAATTCAGTAATTTGGAAATGAAAAATCTTTCTTGTAGATGTTTTTAAAATATTGACCAGTTTAGGTAAATGTAGAAAGCAAGAAGTCAAAACCTGGGGCTGTTAAGTTACTTCTTTACTCAAGTTATAAAGCACAACTCAGTGACAAATCAAGAAATGTGTTGCTTACTGTTGAAACTATAATGCAGTAAATTCAGAACCATAAGTTTTATTGAATCATAGGTGTGATTGAGTGCTTATTAAGAATGAAGAGAATAGCTGATGCAAGTGTAAATAGAAATTTGTTAATGTAATGGAAAATGAATGTGTTTTCAGGTTCTTTATTTACAGAAAGAAATAAAAATAAAAGATCAGAATATTCAGGACACAAGTGAACAAAATATTCTTCTACAACAAACTTTGCATCATCAGCAGCAAATGTTACAGCAGGAAACTATTAGAAATGGGGAGCTGGAAGATAATCAAATAACACTTGAAAAACAGGTACAATATGCTACTTATAAAGGCAGATAATTAAATGCTTTTATATATGCTTTTGTAATACCTGTAAAATCAGAATGTTTCTTTGGTAACTGAGTTTATAGTTTATATTGTTTTAGATATATCTAACGTAAAGAATTTAGTGGTTTGTTTTGTCTTAAACTAGGTTCTATGCTATCAGAAACTCCAGCATTATTATGGCTAAATACTTGGAAACTCAAGCCCTAGACTGCAATTAAGGAGAGATGTACTGAAATTCAGAAAGTTGGATCTTGTTGTATTTACTAGAAACTGTCTTTCAAATGCGACTGCAAAGTTCTAGTCGTAAATTATAAACAATTTTAGACTATAAAGAAATCAGTTGTGTTGAAACTCTCTTTATGCGAGTTGCAAGACAAGGATGTGTGTTTTTCTTTGGTATGTAATGTTAAAGTACCCACACTTTTAAAATACCATTTTCAATAGGTATCCAATTTGGAACAAGAACTTCAGAAGCAAAAAGCCTATGCAGAAGATGAGTTGAGAAAAGTAGAAGAAAAGCATCACCTAGCTGCTCTGGAAGCAGATTTAAACAGACAGAAGGTGGATGAACTTAATAGCACGATCAGGTACATTTAGAGTAACTGAGAGGTTATTCTGCAATAGATATGTCAATAAGAAAGACTGCTGTCTAAAATGGTATTCAGCTATGTAGTTGGACAGTTCAGCCTCTGTATGAGCATAGACTGGAAATCAGAAGGAAGATTTTAACTAGCAGCAGCATGATTTTCTGGTACAGTCTTCCAGTGGAGTTAATGCAGGTTCCAGCAACCTGTTTATCCTTAAGATGGAATTTCATAATGCGATTCAAATCATACATATGTCAGTTGCTTGTAATTTTAGATACTAGACTATAGGAGAGCTTGCTAGTCTTAAAGAATATGGGTTTAACTGCAAGAAAAGCGTACCTAACATGTATTTTTTTATTCTAATTTACTCACAAGTGCTTGTCTTGTTACACCATGTAAGGACATATGTATGTATGCTTTTCCTGTTACAAGGTTAATTTTGTTCTGGTTGCTTCTTTTACTTAGACAAATTAAAATGGAGATGGATCAGTGCAAGAATGAACTTACTGATATGGAAAAAGAAGTTGTGCGATTAAAACAAGACGGTGAAAACAAAGCTATGCAGATAAATCAGTTGGATATTACTTTGGAAGAAGCACGATCAGAACTCAATGAAAAGGCAAATGAGGGTAATTTCTAAGGCTTCCTTTCATCATCATATTGCTTCTGTATGTATTAGATTAGACATTTTTCCTTTGCCCTGTTTTATAATCAAGTACATCAAAGTCAAAACATGATAAGATGGGGTTTTTTTTTCTAACCTGTGGGTAATGTAGTTAAAAAAAACTACACACACCCCCAAATCCTAAAAACCCACAAGCTTTTTTAGCAGAGCTTCACAAATGCTCACTTTTGTGGGATGTACCTTTACCTGAGATGCTGTTTTTTCCTTGTAAAATGATATGCAGATTATTAATGTGATAGTCAAACAAGACACATAGGTTTAATAATGGTGTGTTTTATTCACAAAAATTCAACTCTTTAAACAAACAAAACCCCAAAAGAGAGTCTGGAGTTTTCCCAAGGCCATGTAGTGATAGCACAAGGGGGTATGTCTTTAAGATGACACGGGAGATTTAGGTTAGAGATTAGGAAGTTCTTTCCTGTGAGGGTGGTGAGGCCCTGGCACAGGTTGCCCAGAGAATCTGTGGGTGCCCTATCTCCAGCAGTGTTCAAGGCCAGGTTGGACAAGGCTTGGAGCAGTCTGGTCTAGTGGAAGATGTCTCTGCCTGTGGCAGGGGCTTGGAACTGGATGAGCTTTAAGGTCCCTTCCCACCCAAACCAGTCTGATTCTGGGATACTGTGGAAACAGAAAATTTTCAAATCCCTATTCCTCCGTTTAACTTTTAGAACAGGAATCATACTAGCAATTTTGCTTGCATTTTTCATAACACCACATATTCAGTTACTATGTCTCTGTATTTTCTCCTTGGCCAAATGTTTTTAGATATGTGCTCATATTTCAAGTTAGTTATAAATTGAGATGAATGAAAAGACGTTTAGGTACCATGAAAAGGTTGTTGTATAACCTCAGAAGTCACTGTTTTTCTACATTTTCCTAAAAATAGTGATACTGAACATCGATTATAACCACAAGTGCTAGTAAGTAGCAGTGTTGCATACTAGTCATTATAACTGATGATTAAACATTTTGTGGTTTGTGTATGTTTGTAAAACAGTGAATGAATTAGAAGATAAGCTGTTTCAAAGTGAGACTTGCCACAGGGAAGCCTTACAGAAAATAGCAGAACTAGAGTCAGCATTACAGAATGCCCATGGAGAATTAAAAATCACTTTAACACAGCTTCAGGAATTGCAAGATGCATTACAGAATGCACAGTCCTCTCTGGAGGAGAAGCAAGTTGCTATTGTGAATCTAACAACTGAGCTCAGGTAAGCTGGTATCTTTTCCATCATGAGAATATAGCTATGTTAGGTTTTCCTTAGGAATAGCAAGTAGTTTGGATAGTCTTCTTTTATATTCTTAGCACCTCTGTAAGTTTGAGGGGTTTGGAGCTGTAAGATAAGTTGATGTAATTGCTCATCAGCTCACTTTTGGTTTCCAAAAATGGTGCTGCACTATTATTTGTTTAATTCTGATTTAAAATCAACTGAAATTATTTTCTGAATCCCAAAGCTGTGAAATAATAATGAGAGGAACTACTTTATTTTACAGTGAAATTGTCCAGTTTCCTTTCTGGCTATAAATTAATGTCACTATTCTTTTCTAAGAACATCTTGTCCTAATAACCAATTAAATAACTTAAATGATGAAGTTATTGCGAAATCTCCACCTGGAATATAGTTAACAGAATAATTTCATTTGAGTTTGTTTCTTTGCAATCATTCATTAATTCACCTTTTAGAGTAATTTAGCTTTAAGTAGTAGATCTCATGATTTTCAAGCTGGGTACTAGAAGCTAAGCAACTGAATGTGAATTAAACATGAGAATTTCAGGTATTGCAAGGGAGAAATTGAAGACAGAAAGCAAGAACTCCTTGACATGGACCAAGCACTGAAAGAAAGGAATTGGGAACTGAAACAAAGAGCAGCTCAGGTCAGATAATTTTAAGTATGTTATGTCAATTATTCCTGTTACGTAGTAGGTAACTTACAAATAGCCTGCTAGATTTAGTTGCCTTCACATATCACCCCAACCTATACTGTCAATATAGCTACAGTGTCAACCTCAAAACCAGCTGTATGTTACTGAAGCCAGTACCAGGAACATCAGTTTGTGCTCTCCTAAGGGACTACAGACTACTGTTTTGATAGAACAGAAGCCTCATGCAAACCTGTCCCATAAGTCATCCTGAGCACTAAAGCTGTAGGACAACTATTGTCGTCTTCATGTTTGATAAAATGAAGGGATAATCTGCACTGAAGTGTGCTTGGATATGATAGATTCCTTTTGCTCTGTGGCATATATGATTAGCTCTAAAGAAGCTTCTAAATATAAGCCAGTATCTTTATTGTGAAGAAGTTTCTGTACCTTACTTGAAATAATTTCAGTCTTTTGGTCTGGCATCAGGATTTGACACCCATAATGGAAAAAAAACTATTCTTCTGTCACTTACAATTAGCCTTCCAATAGCTATTTCCTGCAGGAGCTACCAGCCTGTCTATGCAGGAATATTTGGGAATCAGGGAGGAGGGGTGGGGATTTAAAAGCAATTTATCAAAGCAATAGGAATTTTTGGGTTTTGCTTTGGTAAAATTTGGCACCTTCTTACAAGACATGTTAGGATAGTAATCTGCTTAGTACATTGAGAACTAGGTTTGTGCTATCCGTATCTGAGGACCAAACATACTCAGTTACAGACTTCCCCAGCTTTCCTCTTCTCTCCTTGCTTTTGGCTCCTCTTTTTCAAATGGGAGAGCTTGGCTGCATTTGTACATTGGCTATTTGAGAAAATATTCATGAGACTACAAAGAATTATTTTCATTCCTTTTGCTTTCATATTTTGTAATGCTACTTAAAATCTGCATACTAGTTCAAATTAAAATACTTCCTTTTCTTCCTTTTTTTACCTCTAGATTACACAGTTGGATATGACAGTTCGTGAACATAGGGGAGAAATGGAACAACAAATAATTCGATTAGAGTACAACTTAGAGAAGTCAGAGCTAGAAATTAAGGAATGCAATAAACAGGTAATTTTTGCTTAGATTAAAACCCCTGTTTCTGTAACAAAGGGCAGTTAATTCTATGAGAAAGTCTGGTCCTGGGGCAGAGTAGCTGGCCAGGTTCAAACTAGAAGAGTAAAACTGGTTCCTTATTGTAGGGACAGGGAAGAGAGTACCTAAATAATGTACAACCAAACATATGTTTTTCAGTTAAGTAATTAAAATCTAAACTTTTGCAGGGATATACCAGTATAAAAATGAAATTATTTCTTTTACTTGATATGCTGTAGCTCCCAAACTGCTTTTCTAGTGAAGGAAAATGTTGACAAAATAAATATAAACTAAAAAATTGAAAGGGATTCCAAAGTCAGAGGTAATACTCATGGTATTGGTGAGTTTTGTTTGTTTGGAGGGTTCTTATTGTTCTGAATTCAGTAAAATACATGTTGTGATTTAGTTGCATTTCTTGTTCAGATTGAGAGCTTAGAGAAGAAACTGCAGCATTCCAAAGACGAACTTCGTGAAAAAGAGTTTGAACTGCTCCAGAGAGATCAAGAAATAAATCAGCTGAAGAAAAAAATTGAGAGGAAACAACTAGAACCTCTTGGAAAGGTAAATGTTCCCTGGACACACAACAAATGATACATTTTTAATGCCATTGCTGTAACTGCCTAGAAGAAATGGTGTCTCTTTAGAGGTGTCATTACTTCTCCCCAAGTAATTGCATTTTATATCCTGGTGTTTCCTGAATCTTAATCCCCTAAAGCCAAACCCATTTAATTATTTAAAGTAACAAATTTAATGGCACACTGTTAATTGCCTGCTTTGTGAGGAGCTCTAAATATTGATTATGATTAGTAATTGATTATGATTAGTAACCCAATGTTCTGGGCATGGTCTTCCCTGAAATGAAATGAAACAATATGCTGTATGATGAGAGGTTCTTACGACTTGGGTATCTGTCTTGTGAAAATAATTGCAACAAAAGAGCACAGAGATCTAACATGCTTATAGGAATGAGAGGAGGGAATTTTCTGGCATGGTGAGTGGGAACATGCAGATAGAATAAAGAAAGTTTTAATTTATGAAGTCATACAAATCTGGTTTTGGGCATGAATCAGTCTCATGAGTACAAATGCAATCTGAGATAAACAGGCTTTCTGCAAAAGTAAGTTCAGTCAAAGATACTTGCCAACTAGAGGTAAACAGCAAAACTGAACTGGCTCCTGCCATTTTGATTATACTGCATTTGGGTGTTATTTCTTTCCCTAGGATAAGATATCAGAGAAGTCTTCTTTTTATGTAATCACCAAAGGCTCTTGATCTGTATTCTATGGGGACTTGGCTGTGTCACAGATGGATATGAAGGTTCTTTCACTGCGAATTAAAGCAATGTCAGTTTTTACATCTTGATTTCTGTTAGAGGTTATTTATGACAGTCAAGAACACGATAGTGCCTGCTGCTACCCTGTACACTTATCATTAACATATTGACAACTTTTCCTTGGACTTTGGGGAGGATTCTGAAGGATTTCCTTGCTAGCCCCTCTACAAGTGCTGACCAGACCCTTCCTTTCCAGACAGGTTGTCTTGTCACTGTGTTTGCTAAGGAATGCCACGTAGGGGGCATCACGAAAGAATGATGTAAGAAAAGCATTAAAAATATAGACCTACCCCAGTCATGTTCCTTTAGAGATTTGGGATGAAGTAAATGAAATTTCAGGTTTATTTTCATTATAGTAAGTGGATAAAACACTGGATTTTGGAAGCATCCTGCGTAGAGTATGCAGTACATAGCAGAGGGGTTTTAGCTCCATTTAGGATATGTTACAGTTGCTTCTTTGTTTAAAAATTGAGTATATTAACATGATGGAAGAAAAGACTTTCTCTCTAACACACTGCAGACTGACTGACCAGTCTTCCACAGAAACCTTTTGTCCTCCTCTAACAACTCAATTTCCTAATCTATCTGCTGGAAAGGGGTGATGTGTGTGTAGGGCAGTGTATCTGTGTGCTTTGCCTGGGAGTATAGTCTGTCTCATTCTTTTTCCTCTTAATACACTACCTTCTTTGCTTATTATAGGAATTATATTAGTTCAGGGAAGGAATTGCTTAATAGGGTTGATTTCTGTCCTGGTCCATTTTGCCCTTTTGGGAATCACAAAATGATCAAGTCACAGATATTGTAGTTGAATTGTTCTTTGTTCTCACTCTGCTTTAATCTGCAGTGAAGATCTTGTAACAATACAGCATACTGCTACCCTTCGTTGTAAGTATTCCAAATAAAGGAAGAGGAAATATCTTTCTGAACATTCACAGTGGCCATTTCATGTTTCTGTGAAATTGAAGTAGTTTCTTAAGAAAGAGATTGGCTTAAGCAAATTGATTTTCTATGGCCTCAGTTTCTTACTGAAATGAGAAATGAAATTGTGTTAAAAATGATAAATGAGGTTAAAAAAAATCGGTGCTTACGAAGATCAGTTTTTAAAAACGGCAATTTTTACCACCATGTTTTTGTAACAATATACATGTATAAAAGTAATAAAAAATTATTGTCATAATCTTTGTTAGCTGCAAGCTGCTTATATGCTACTTATGGATGTCTGTGTGCTCTATTTATAGCATTCCTTATGCAGAATAAGTATTAAGCTGAAGAAGAATAGACATAGCATAATCATTTTGATATTTATAATTAAGAGGAGCCATGCTATAATGGGGTTTTATACAATATTAGCGGCCAGTATGGCTTCTGCTGTGCTACAGTACTGGCTAACGTCAGCATAGCTGCTGCATATGGTATACTAGTGAGACTGGTTATCTGATCAGCTAAAACTCCTGATTGCTTTTTTTATGCAAATTAACTGTCAAATATTTAGGTCCAGCATATAAGCCTGTTTTTCAAAGGAGGGGAGTGAGGGCTGAACCTCTAGAAATAAACCAAAAAACCACCCACCTCCAACCACAGACATCCTGTGTTTGCCCACATTTATTTCTGTATCCTTTAGAAAATCCAGAATATTTGCATTAATGTTGATTTTTTCCATTTTGTACTGGTATAAGCATAGGCTGTTTTCCTCTTGATACTTGATACAGTTGATAGGGGGTTTATAAACACTTCCTGAATGCTCAGAAACCAAAACTGTCAGGAACTTAAACGTGATAATGCAGTTCACGTCTTAAGCCTTACACAGAGGAGTTATTTCAAAAGACAATGCTCCTTCAAATGGTACATTTTTACAGGGATTTGTATATTAAGATTTCTTCTTTTCCCCTCAAAATATCTGCATCTTATTTTCCTTCTTAACTACTAGAGCTTAATATATGTTGAAAAACGTGTACATCTTACTCATTTTGAAAGGAAATGCACTTCAATTACAGGAAACGAATGCATTAGTTACTAGTTTTCTTGAATTTGGAAGATAAATCTTAATATTGAAAAGTAACATTTTGGTACAAATGGAATTAGATATGGCAAATTGAATGTAGGAGTTTAAAGGAAGCTTCTGATCCACAGGTATTTTGTTTCAGGGGCAAGACTTGTGAAGGAAGGAATGTTGCTCATTGGACAAGCAGTAACCCAGGAATGCTGTTGCTGGCAACATAACTGTGCATTCAACAACACAACTGAGCATTCAAAGGGGAAATTTTGTATTTGTAAATGATGAATATGGTTATTTATACCGAAGCAAACTGCAACCTTTTTGACTCTTTCAACCGTTTCTGAGATTATTGCCATGATGTTGTTATTATTAACATCTTAATTTATTTTAGAGAAATAAATTTTAGTTTTTACATATCTTGAATTGCAGGAATTAATGTTGGCTCTTATTTTTTCCCAAGGATTTTAAACTGTGTAACTGTGTTTCACATCTAACTTAAGAGCACAATGGTATTACCATACAACCAATTTTTGTTTGGGAATACTAATTCTCCTCCCTCCCCCAGTGTTGCAGACAAAATATCTTATTAAGATTGACCTGTTCATAACAAGTTTTGGGACACTGATTTGATAATAGACACTGGCAAAACCTGTTTGCTCAACTTCAAGCAGTAGGTTCCATTATCTTTAAGATGAAAATGGGTGTGGGATAGGGCCATACAGCTCAAACTGTTTTTCTTTATTCCCCAAGCCAAAATCCATCCAAAAATTTCCATTGATTAAATTCGCATCATAACTATGCATTCTAAACCATATTTATTTCCAGTTTTCCAAAAGTACTGCACAATTTAGCTGGTAGAAACTGGACTTGTGGGCTCAGCTTTTAACACTTTCATATTCACGTAAGCATCAGAAACTGCAAATACAGTTAGGAGGCCTAAATCTGAGTCTGCTAAATGCAAACATGATTTTTGTGTGTTAAGACATGTGATTTGTACTTTAGAAAATCAAACTAGTAAAGTTAATCTGACACAAAGCAGAGGAAGAGAATTGAATATATTGCAATTTAAAGATAAGGCTTAAATTGTTTTGTATATTAAAAGTATATCTTGGGTCACAAATCTATCTTTTGTATTTCAGCAGCTCTGCAGGTGGAGGTGCACTAAACAACTTCAGTAGCAAGTAGGTGTTTCACTACCTACCTGTTATGCAAATATGTTCCACAAATACAACTCTAACAGGTTATACAAAACCAGGCACCTATTTTGCTACCTCTGACAAGGTCAAGATACACTCATCTGAAGTATTTCTGCAGTTTCAGATTATTTATTTTGATGTTACGAGAATTATTATGTAGCAAAAAATACAGTGTTTTAAATCAAGCTATTTGTTTCTCCATGTACCAGTAAATGAAAAAAACATTCCAATTATGTTGACCAGTATAATAACTGAAAAACATTAAACTACTTTAACATTTTCTTCTCTTTTGGCACATCCATTTTCCTTCAGGCTAGAAATCCATGCATTAAATTTCAGAGAGTTTTTTAAACCAAAGGAACATGTAAGCCCTTCAAACCAGGATTTCAAGTGGAAAATGTAACCCATCTGTAATTACAGTTGCATCACAACACTACTGGTATTCCACTCCACTAATGGAATGTTGCATAAACGATCACTTGCTCCTCCTACATGGACTAAATATAAATGTGCATGAGCAGCAAAAGCAATTTGCTTAATATCTGAATCAGCTAAACAGCATTTGCACTGAAATTGTGCATGTGGATGCCAACTTCTGTGGTAAAACTGTGGGTCAACCTGATAAGTAGAACCTTAATTACATTTTTCCTTGAATAATTACATTTTAACTTTGAATGACATCTTGCTGTTTTCTTGCTTGCCTAAGTTAATGATTCCACTTATACTGTTCAAGTGAATTTGTTCTGGAAAGGAGGGATATTTGTGTATTTTTTTTCTCTAACATCATAGTATCAGTTAATTTTTTCTATGGGGTTTTACTTTTCTTGAGTTACCAACCAACTTACATGAATGTGATTACTGGTATGCTAAGTTAATTCTTCTGAACTGCATTGCATTAACATGGGGTTACTGAATCTTGGAAAGCATTTTTCTGCTATGATGGCATTGCAGCTAGCTGCATGCTGTTCAGAAGGGTAATTGCTTATTAAAGTGACTCTTTTTCTGTCACTCAGGGTGGGTTATAAATTTCACCAGAGACAGATTTTCTTTTTGAATGGAGTATGTCTACAGTTGCTATATGTTAAATGCCAGTTGCACAAAATCGCCAGTCCAATTGTCCCTCTGTTTAATTTGGAGTTTATACACAGAGTTGGTGGAGTATTTTCCCCAAAGCTAAAACTGAACCAGATACCACACTAGTTCAGACACTATAAAGTGTTCACAGAGATTACGGGATACAGTAGCAGGGATACACTGGAGCTGGTCTTCCTGGCTATTCCCCATTGCCAGCATACTTGCTAACTTTTCCTATTCTTTGTTGGGAACTGCAAAAAAGAAATGTGAGGAATCTCTCTAAACAACTTTTTTCTGTAAAAATCCACATCTGGTTTTTCAATTCAAGTGCTTTTAGGACTCTTACAATAGTAAGGCATCAGGGAAGAAATACGCTTATCATTCTGTTGCAAAAGAATGAGGAGGGTGCTGTAAGTGTATTAAGTCTGAACACCTCAGGAGAAAGGATCCCATTTTGGGTGCAGTTTACTTTGCATAGACGTGAGTGGAGAACTCGAGACTACAGACTGGTTGGAATTGTGGCAAAGCTTTTCCGACCATAGTAAGCAAACTGGTTATTCCACACCTGGAAAAAAAAAAATCCATGTACTTAACAAATGTCTCATTTTAAAGATTAATCAAGTTTTGTATTACATATAATCCATGATGATAATTCCGATTATAAGCTCATGCAGGAGCATCTGCTTCTGTTTTTGTCTGGTTGGAGATTATCCCTTAATCATGCAGGGTCCAGGTGTGCATTTTCAGATTTGTTGACTCAGGAAAGCTGGAGACAGCATTAAAGGCCAATTGCATTGTACTGTAGGTACAGTTAGGCTGTTGCTCCTCTGAACAAGAGCTTTTGTTTGGATCACCCAGGGAAAAGAATGGCAAGAAGAAATGTCCTCATTACAGGTTGCTCCTCAGGAATTGGACTGGCGTTAGCAGTAAAAATGGCAAAAGATGAACAGAAGAGATTTAAAGGTACTCTGTATCTGTTATTTATCTTTATAAAATCAAATTCTTCAAGGCAGTACTAATGTGTTTCTCTTTGATTTAATAAGTGATTGTACTCAGTTTGGTGACTTGTTTCTTTTTAGTTTTCCTCCTACTACTGTCAAGAAAATACAATACAGTGAAAATACACTGCTTTCTCTAAGGAGCTGATATTTCTGTACATGTGTTGCAGCTGAACAGCTACTTGAACTGAATGGTTGACAAAACAGTGTAAAATGAAATAGCTGTAAATGCCTGTACCGTGCTAACTTGGATATACGTTCACAGCTGTAGTTAGTTTCCTGTGTACTAAAATCTTTGTTGAATGAACGTACATACCCATTTGAGGACCAGAGCAATTCATGTAGGAAAGCTGTTCTTTAATTTGCAGGTTTTTCCTTAAATTTGCAGTTTTTTTCCTTAAGGCATGTTTAAGGAAATGTGCTTTAAGAGGATGAACAAAGGGGCTGGAATTTGTCTTTCTGCTGTAAAATGGGGTATTTGCTGCGGTTGGCAATGGATGGCAAGGCGAATACTGCAATGTGTGGTAATTCAGTTTTTCACACTTATTCTCACAGTATTCTACTGCTGACTGTCTGGATGCAGATTCACAGTTTTCTGCATAGTTAGGCCACAATAATGATAAAGCTAATTTCTATTTTGAGATGGTTTTTGCCACTAAGGAAGCGCCTATCTTCTATTTTTTAATAAAAATAAAGTTGTTCTAAATATGTTGACAGTGATATAAATAAAAAACAGATATATGGAGTCTAAAATTAGGTTCTAGGCACCTAAAAATGATTCAGCAGAGTGACTTGCTACCCATTATTTAAATTTTGGTGGTACTGTTACCTTCATACACTGCATGTATGAATTAAACAGCAGTTTTATTCTCCTTTTGAATTTCTCCACAGCAAAAATTTCCCAGACTTCTCAGATTTCCCAAACTCTGGGATATCAGTAATAATGTATGTTGAAATACACTCGTTCTGCTTTAAGTTTTAATCATCACTTGTATTTAAGATATGGATGTAAAATCAATATTCTTTCATACTTCTCAGTAAGACTGAACAAAAGAGGTTTTATTTCTGGTAACTGTTCCTTCTGCTGTGTTGCAGTGTATGCCACAATGCGGAATCTGGCTAAGAAAGAGCCACTAGAGGAAGCTGCAGGTCGAAGGCTGGGCAAAACCCTCGAAATTAAGCAACTGGATGTCTGTGATGAACAGTCTATTAGAGCTTGTGTGAATAGTATTCCTGACAGAAGGATTGATGTCCTAGGCAAGTACTGGATGTCTATGCTATAAACAGATATCACTTTTCTATTTAGCATCATCTTAGGTACGCTGGAGAAGTTTCATTTACGTATTTTTTTTAAATACCAAAATAATTATAATTACATAGTGTATTTTGTTCAAAATTCCTAAGACTTCATGCAGGCATGAGTGGATTAAATCTCACCATGCTTCTGTGAAGTAGGGAAGTTCGTTTTCCCTGTTTACATAGGAGAAACTTGAACACAGGGAAATGTTTTGGATAGAATTAAGGTTTTCAGTAAATGTGAGAACTTTTGCCTTGTACAAGATTTCTGCCCTATCAATGAAGCATAGCCCTATTTACAATGAAGGCAACAGCTCTCTGACTAAGAAAAAGGCAGTTTTTCGTAACTGGCAAGTAAAAGAAGAAATGCAAAGAAAGTAAGGCTCCTTTCATTTTGTATTGAGATTTGTAACTGTACTTTACAAATCATTCAACAAGAAGTATTTCCATAATGGTCTGCTAAAAATAAATGTATCTTAGATGCGAACTGTTTACACCATCAACTACTAAATCTCCTCTAATAGAAAATTATGGGCCTGCCTTTATTTTGATTAATTATTAAAGCACTGTTTAACAGGCTGCTTCTGCAAACTGTATTATATTATAAGTTGGCATACTAGTTGTAGTGCAGAATGCCAGTTCTAGCAATCGTTCCCCACTTAAAAATATCCAGGAATAAAAATGAATGGAAGTGGTGTGGTTTTGGGATCTTCCCTTCTTTTTTTCCCCTCTAAGATGTGAATGTTAAGAAAACAAAAAGCAGACCGTAGCTTTTAAATTCTTAATGTTGAATCATAAACAAATACAGATAATTCTTGGTTCATTTTCCTGTAGCATTTTTATAATTTAAAGAAAAGGGACTAATCAGAAATAAATTTGTTAAAATGCAAAATATCAGATAAAAATAAAAAGTATGGAAGTTAAGTGTATTTGCAAAACTTTAACAACAGAATAACATATTTTAATCCTTTCTTTATGGATTATTTAGGGATCATTTAATCCTTAATCCTCATTTTACTTTCAAGTGCTTTCCAGTAAAGATTGAATTAGTGCTTACTGAGGTTGTTACTCACTGTTGTCTACCATTTTGTCCAGTTAGCAATGCTGGAATGGGGCTCATTGGACCTATCGAATGTCAGACCATAGATGAGATGAAAACTGTGATGGATACCAACTTCTTCGGACTGGTTCGACTCCTGAAGGAGATTTTGCCTGATATGAAGAGGAGAAAGAGCGGACATATAGTCATAATAAGCAGTGTTATGGGAATACAAGGCAAAGTTGCTTTTTTTGTTCTTTTTTTCTATTTAAGAATTCAGTGTTCAAAATCTAAGCTTACCTCTTTATCTTAAAAAAAAGCATATATAAATATGTACACTTCTTTTCAGTGTGCATACTTACTTTTAAGGGCTTTGTAATGCTGAAGTTCCAATATAAAAAGCACAGCACTTAGATACACCTGATAGCTTTTATGCATCGAGGTTGTATGTTGCTACACAACTACTCTCAAGACATTTTAACAAAGCTCTTAGAGTCAATTGGTATGTGTGGGGTTGTTTTGGTTTTGTTTTTTTTTTTTTTTTGGGGGGGGGGGATTGGGTTGTTTTTT
>JASSUY010046195.1:0-46204 GCA_032466535.1 Forpus xanthops | reverse complement strand
CCCAGGGAAGTTGTGAATGCTCCATCACTGGCGGTATTCAAGGCTGGGTTGGACATAGCCTTGGGTGGCATGGTTTAGTGGGAGGTGTCCCTGCCCATTACATGGTGTTTGGAACTAGATGATCTTAAGGTCTTTTCCAACTGTAACTATTCTATGATTCTATCATTTTATTTGAGATTAGAGGGCTGATCTCGTTTTTCTCAGTGCCAGAGTTTAGAACTGGAAATAACTGATAAGAGCTTACAGCATTTTTTACATTATGTCAGAATGAAACATCTTTAATTAATGTGAAAAGTTACTTTAGAGCAGGAGTTTGATTTTAGAAGCATAAAGTATTCATATTTGCTTCCTGTTACTAAACTGGGCAGAAAGATTATTTTAGGTTTAACTGACCATTAAATACTTCTAGGAGACCAGTAATACTCCAGTCTAAAAGAAGTACTTTTACAAGTCATTGATATTGTGACCCTTACACATATTTGGTAGTTTCTTATTCAGCTGGTATTCTATAAATTAATACCCTTTAAGAGACATGGATTCCATGTGTGTTTTTTATCAAATTCAATGATGTAACTGAACATTACACCTCAATATGACAGCTTGCTTGCTCTTGGTATGTGACCATGGATAGGATTGAATGAGAGTATTTTAATTTCAAACATGTAGCTTCACCTCATTATAATTGGGAAGTGGAATTATCATAGGGACAATAGAGAAGGATAAGAAACAGAGAAAGGAAAACCAGAAGTAAATATTTCTTTTAGATAGTGTACTGTGATAAACAAATTGGCAATCAGCTTTGATGCCTGACATACGTGAGATGTGTGTAAGCCCTTACTCCCAAAGTGGATTAAATCTGGCTAGTGCAATTATCCAGTCTCTCCATGCTTTTGCTCCTGCTCATGAGTAAGTGTATGGGAGTACCAGGCTCTTTGTGACTACTTTTTCTCTCAACATCTTCATTAGCTACACAGAGAAATAAAGTACTTTCTCTCTCCTTTCTCTCTAGACAGAAATAAAATGCGAATAAGTATGGATACAAGTACTGAGAACTAAGGTTTTATCAGTTTCTTATTTCTTCACTAAACACCATAGTTTCTGTACCATTAGGAGACTGGTTTATGTCATCTCCTCATGGCCTCAGAAATTATTTTTTTCACTTTATGTAAAGACTATCTTATGAATTTGTGCAGAGGCTTATACAAGTGTGATACCAAAAATACACCCTAACCAGTATCTGCAGGAAACTTTGTGTGACTATGAGTCATAATTTTTCTTCATCCCACTATTTTCTTTAAAGGACGCGACACAATAATTTTTCCATGTATGTGCCATAGCTAATATCAGTTTATTATTGGCAATTAAAGATGAGGAAATCTATAACAAAGATTCAGCCATTCATTCGTGTCTGGGTGTGTGCCCAGACATTACGCCGACATCACAAAAAAGAAAATGTAAATATATAGTATAAAGATATAAAATACTGAATCACTTCAATTGATATCATACATAGATGTACTACAGACATCCACACAGAAGATATGCTGCATCAGTTAATATCTGCTTTTCTAGTAAGCTTTTCAAGAGGATTCAGTAACCTAATGTATGTTCTTTTTTTTTTTTGTTTTGTTTTGTTTGTTTTTTAAATAAGGAAGTCTGTCTTGGGTTATATAAAATAGATCCTATGAAAGGCTTTTCAACTTCTCTACTGTCATTACTCTGTGCATGTATATCTTTTGACTTTGTTGTTAGCAGGACAACAGAAACTTGACCTGACATATTTACGATTTGTGGCATTAAAGGCTTTTTCCTAATGCTTGTCCTTTGATTTCTCTCCCTCCACCTCCCATTACAGAGATGGTTCAATTATTTTATTAATTGATTTCTTATTAGTCAGTTTTGAAAAGAAAAATATCCTGATTAATATACTGTATATGATGTAAGAGAGTTTGTCCTTAAAGCAAGGAATATTTAGACAGCTAGCATACAGATCTATCACTCCATTAATATAAGATAAGGAAGTTAAGAAACATGTTTCTGATTTTCAGAATTTTTCAGAACTAGGATCCTGAAAATGTTAGTGTAGGACTTTTCCTATTCTTACGGAAAACTCTCTGGAGCGAGTAGGTTAGGAACTTCATCAGACACCGGTCTCACTTCTCACCCTATTATCACTGATTCCAGAGGTGTGTAAATGTAGTTCATGAAAACAAAACAGTAAAGTTTACCTGATCTCAAATTAAACTGTTTTTAGGGCCTTGAGCACAGACAGTAAGGCTATTTATCTGTATTCTCTGCAATTATTATCACCTAAAGTGTTAAAATATGGAAAATCCTACATTGGATTATCCTCTCCTGTAGACAACTTATTCCTCAAAATAAAACTAAAAAAAATATTATTTAATGTCAAGGAATTGTATCTCTCTTTCACTGATACATAAATTAAATTATCCTATCCAATCCGACTTCATTTATATCATCTTTTGTAGTAGTTCAAGCTGGTTAATGCTGACAATGAAGTTGAATCCTCCATAAAAATAGTATTTTTTTTTTTTTTTCAGATAATTCTGAATGCAGAACTGACTTGTAAATGGGAAATGTTTTCATGGTCTATGTTTCTAGAATTTCTCCTAGAATTCTGAGTTAGAAGGCAGCTACAACCCCAAATAAACACCTGCTTGGAACATCTGCAGAGATAACCCATTCTTGCAGGTGTTCAGTTGTCATGGTTGTGTCATGTCACTGCACCAGTGACTAGGAAGGAGAAAAACATAACTGTTACAGCTGAAACCAGGACTCCAACTATTGTGTTCTTATTCTTACTATTGAAAAACAGCTTGCACTTGCAAATAAATGATGATAGAAATTTGATTCTGAAGAAGGATTTGAACTGATCGAAAGCATGCTCAAAGCACACCTGTATTAGAAAACAAAATTATATTATTTCTAAAGTTAACAGATACTGTCCTTAGTAATAATAGTTCTGACATTACTTCTTACTTAAACACCTACTGAGACCTGAACACTGCATTCCGCTGTGTGCCCTGATAAAGGATGAGTAGAGTGGGATAATGACATCTCTATCTGATTACTTTGTTGATGCAACCCAGCATCCAGTTCACTTTCTTTACCACATCTGCACACTGTTCACTCATATTGATCTTGCTGCCTACCAGGAACCTGCTATTTGGATGAATTTCCATGCATATGCAACACAATATTTCTGATTTGTTACTTCTTGAACATTGATCATATATTTTTTGTCTTAAAATCTTTGTCATCATTTAAGGGATCATCAATATTTAAACAATAAATCATAAGAAATGCATCAGCGTACTGAGTCATTCAAAAGTATCTTATAGACAAGTATTATTTTTTGTGAATGATTTGATTTACAATTTACATATTTTTAATACATTCATTAAAATCAGAATTACCCTGCAAACACTATTCACATGAAAAAGTTTATGAATATTTTAATATGCTCTAGAAATAGAAAATTCCATTTACCTAGACCATGGTGTAAACTCTCAAAGAAACACATCTCAATCTAATTAAGAAATCTACTAATTTACTTTGCCCAATTTATGCAGAATGACTGTTTGGTTTACTTTTTAGTTTTAATAAATTACAAATAGTGGTGTTCCTATTACACTTGGGAGACCAAGTAGTAACTTGCACTTTGTTTCTTCTTGTATATTAAATAACTTCTCTCACTTTCTGTTACTTGAATTGAGACCATAATGAAAGACTGCAGTGCTGAGGCAGGTGTATGGGTGTACATAAAAATATATATACATATTTAAATACTGAGGATGTGTGCTTGATGATTAATAAACATGTAAAAAGCCAGATAATTCTGTAGGCTAGAAAGAAAAATTGTAAAAAAAAAAAATTAATACGTCATTATCAGAACCCTTGAACTATAGCTCTTAACTGAATGTTGAGTGGAACTTTTTGATATTAGCAAGATCAACAAAAAGAGATTGTTCTTTTTAATAATAGTAAAGTTGATGTAAATAATATTTTGTGGAAAATAAATTTACTTTTATTGTCCAAGCACGAAGATAAGAAATGTTTTAATCCACCACAATGAAAGAATGCAGTGCTGAAGCAGTTGTATGAGTGCACTGTGGTATATAATTTAAACGATGCAACTGTCCTGTGTCTATTTCCTTAGCATGTGGTTAATATAAGGTAATACAGTTTGTATTTTAAGACAAGTTAAGGATAATTTGGATTTAACTAAGAGTATGAGCACAGCTACTGAACTCCTCAGAAACAAAGAAGCAATGTGATTTGTTTTTTTATGCAGATACTAACTGTAGATTATGAAAACATTCTTTAATAATGGTAGCTTTTCTACAGCTGTTTCTTATCTATTCCAATATTTCTTTCTTCATCCACCTCTAGAGATGCATAAAGGTCATGGCTTCATTAAGGAGCTTTAAATTAATGAATTTATTTACTTGGTGGTGACCACTAAGATAAGAATATTTAACCATTATGAGTTAGCAAATCTAGAGTATTAGGAGAAACAGAATACAAAATCCACTAACCATATGTGATTGATATTTGTTTTCAGTGGTTGACCAGTGAAAATGGAAAATACAGCTAAATAAACATAATTAATAAAATTACTTAGCATATTCATGAAAAGTCTTCATGAATTCTACTCTTCATTTGATATTGGTTTCTTCGTGACATTCTTATGCTTGGTTTACTCTGCACGTCTGCATTCTCTAATAGTAGTTTTATCCAACATTACAGTTCAGAAATGACACCTGACAGGCACTCTCTTATTTTAAGAGTTATTTGAATATTAAATTTCTAGTGATGAGTCAGGAAAAAATCTAGCTGAGATATGACTGCACTCTTCCTCAGAGGAATTGCTTGCTCTCTGTGCCCTCAGAGAGATCTGTTTCTGGCTTTGCTTTATCTGTTGACACTGTGGAAGTAGATTCCAGCTATTGGTTGAAACTCAGCTGGTTTCCTACGCTAGTTGTCAAATTCATGACAGGCTCCAAAGTTTGTCATCTATCATATGAAAAATTTACATTTTAAAAGCAATTTAAATTAAATTTAAAAGCAATTAGCTGCACAGGTGTATTGAGTCTTCAATGCATCGAAAACTTGAGCCCCAAAGATTCTTCTGAAAAAAATATTGGAAATTTCAAATTTCAATTTTATGGATATGTCTTGTATATGCCAAAGCTCTATCCTTTTAAAACCTAAATTATGTATCTGATTTAAAAATACATTTTTTGATGCATGCCCATATGTTGGGGAAGATTGTGTTCCCATTATTAAACAAGTATATTAGACGTACCCTATTGAAGACAAAATTGTTATTGTCCACAGGAAAGGCTTACTGAATAGGCAAGATATAGTGCAAGAAGAAATTGTATGTGGGCCTGAACGAAAACAGGAATGATGTATCTGTTGGATGAAATAATTATAATATTTGATGATTTGTGATTTCTTAAATTTCCTTATTTCTTTTTGTGAACTTCTTGTTAATTATTTCAAGGTGCATCTATACTCCTGGATGTTAAAACAACTCTGTACAGAAGTACAGTCAAATATAAAGATGAAATAGTATCTGCAGAAATTAATGAAAGAGGGCCAGGTTTATTGTCACTTTTAGTAGGAGTCTGCAGGCCAAAATACTGATATTTGGTTATCTGTTTGAACTGTTACAAAAAGAAATCTTAGTAATGATGAATTGTTAATGAGTAAACCTCAAGTGAACCGTACAAGTGGCCCTTAACTTGTGTCTCCATGTCAAGATCACTAGTCTCTTTTCTTGGGAGCTGCTGCATTTCTTCTGCTTGGAACAGAGATTTTTTTCGTAGTGTAAACTTCATAGTTCAGATTTCATTCAAATAATAATGAATCCTCATCCTTTCTATTCACCGCAAATCATTTTTTTGTTTATGACTTTCTCTTCAGTTGGAAGAGGTATCGATTCATTATCTGAGAAATAGTAAGGGCCAATTAAGAAAAAAAAAAAAAAGGAACTGAACTATGTTGTGTCTTTCATTTAAAAACTGCTTGAGGGCCCTATGGGGTATATTAAATCTGTCTCATTGCCATATATCTTAGTGTACATTTTGCTTGTAACCAGGTGTTTTGTATATTGAACTTTTTAACACTGCAGGGAGGTAAGTATTCACAGCTGGAGTTTTATGCTTCACACATTTTCATGTTTCAGAACAAGAAGCAACCCCTAGGAAAAACTCCAGCATGAAAAGAGGCAGAACAAAGCACTTCTGTATCTAGTGGCAGGACATGGATAGGATGAAGTCACAGGTCTAGGACTTGCATATAAAATAGATGCTGGTGTAATTGAGACAAAAAGTTGCAAGCCATTGAAGTGTATAGACCTGCAGATCAGTTGCAATCTATGTAATCTGTAGGAAAGGGATGTAAAACAAATACAAAGAAGAATGGACAGATTTTTGTAACAGACAAAAGAACAGTTGCACTTTTAAATAATATTTGAAGGCTGATATGTTTATTGTGAGTCACCAGTTTAACTTTTACAGTTTGGTATAGTGTATCTTATTACTCCATATAACTGCAACTTGCATTGAAAAATTCCAAAAGAATCTTTCTACAATGAGAATAATCTTTTGAAAAAAAAATACTTTTAACACAAAAAAATTACTAAAATATAAGGAAATTAATGTTTAAAGTAGCAGTGTAAGAAATTAGCATTTTTTTCTCTCATGCAGACAAGTAAGCAAATTGTGTCATTTTTCCAACTGAGGTTTATTTAAAAAAATCTCAGACTTTTGGAGATTTCTGTTATTTCTATGAAATCAGTTTAACAAAACAAAAATGGACTCACAGAAGAAAATAAGTTCTATTTTCCATCAACATACAATTTTGAAGATATTTATTATATAAGTCGATTTCAGTTTTTAGTGGGATGGAGAATAACTTCAAAAGACCCAGAAAATAGCTTGTCAGTGTTAGAAGCAAGCAGGTTTTGGGGATTAGACAGATGATGTGTCTTTCATCCCACAAATTAAAATGTTTCCACGGCTGCATTTTAATCAGTTTATAATCTTTTATCCCATCAGCAAAGACAATGATTAACTTCCTGCAAAGATTAAGAAGGTAGATACTTTTGTCTGTCACTTGCAATAACAAAATAGGCAAGCTAAAAAAAAAAAAAAAATCTTGAACCATAGACTGTCAAGTTAACTAAAAGATTATTTTCTCTGCAATGGTGAGAAGACCCACAGAAATGTTGTGTGAACAGGTGGAACAGATGGACAGTACACACTAAGCTGCATTAACAGTAAATATTACCTGTTCTGGTAGGAAATTAAATTAATAGACTCCTTAAAATTTCAAAAGTCACACACAGTAAGTTCATATTGACCATTAAAATTATTGAAACAGTGGTGTGCCTCATTTGTCCTCCTGCTGAGTCTAAGATTCACATTTTAGTGCAAAACTAGATTTCTACAGCATTTGTTTTGATGATTTTGTGTTTTCATCTTCAGTCCTAAACCAAAAGCTAGTGATGTCCTTAAGAGTTACACTAGGTCTTGTTTCTCAAGACAAACTAGTATTTTCTCACTAACATTTGTCACACTATATTCATGACAAATATGTGGAAATCCCTTTGGTGACAGTGAAGCATTGCTTTTCTGTTCTTCTTGGACATGGCAGGCATAAAGGGAAGTGCACACACGGCAGGAAGAAGGCAAGCATAATGGTAAACACAATGACAGATAACTGTCATCAATATTATTACTATTTCTGCCATGAGTGATTTATTATACATAATATATTATACAAATGGCAATTTTAAAAATAGGAGAGTGAACAATAAACAAAATTATTTTCTTATGCAAAAATAGAAAGGCAAACAAGGTATAAAATTAACCTTGACTCATTGGTGTTATACTGGAGATAAATTTCGGTCCAGACAGGAAAAAACTCCATTGCTTTTGAAGTACCTTGCTGCATGCTTAGAGTTAATAAAAAAACAATGAAGTGATGAATTAGATGACATCTTCGAATAATATTTTAAATATTATAATGATAAATGAAAAATCTTCCTCAGCGTTTTCATTTTTGAAGGGATTTTTTCTATAATGCATGTTTTATATGAACATGTCTTCCATTTTTGCAAACAGGATTTTATTCTAAGCTCACAGCAAATTTAAAAGTTTAATAAAAAATCATCCAGCTGTTAGATTTTCTATTCTACTTAGAGAAAGTACCTCTGTCATACCGGGGTTCCTAACACCTTTGCCACAAACATGAGGTTGTGGGCATTATAATAACTCATGGGCACAAATCTTACCACTTTCTTTGCCATCCTTTGGTTTAGAAAATGTCTATTTTGCAATCCAGTCTTCATGGTGCCCTTGAAGAAAACCTATTTCCTGAGATTTTTTTACAGGAGTATGTGTGTGTAGGTGTGCATGTGTTCCTGTGTTTGTGTGTGGGCTTTGGGGAGTGTCATAGGGAATGAATTTCAGCTAAAATTAAGTTACTTGTGTTTTAATCATCTAGTGTTATGATTGCCTGGTGTTATAACTGTCTATAATTCTTTCTCTAAGAACAGACTTCTATATATTTACCTGAATATATGTTTGTCTAAATAAAGAGTGCATGAGCAGGCCCTGGTTAATTTATGGAGTGGACTGAATGACTGTGTGATTTCAGATATATGGATTAAATCCAGATTAATTGCATTTGCTTAGAAGACATTCTTGACTGGCACTACTGTGAAAGCAGCATCTAGTCTGAAAATTCTGAAAGCAATTTTATATTCCAAAGTGATGTATCTTACAGGAATTGTCCTTTTAAAATACCTTTTAAAGGTACTCTTAGGGTCTTAAATTCCCAATGAAGATCTCAGTAAGTTGTGAGGAAGTATTAATAATGAAATGAGTTCATGTATGCCTGAAACTACAGTGGATTATATTTGACTGGTTTGTGTAAACTAGCCATCTGAAGACAGAAATTCACACTGATTGACACTTAACAAAATTCATAGCAGCAAACGGAAATGTGTCTTTTTGACACAGGTACAGCTCATTAAACCTCCTGTGGTCATGTTTTTGTGGCAGAAATGATATTCTGTGTAACAATTACAAATTACTTTGGTAAACATAGTGGGTCTGTACAAAGGACAGCCTCATCTACAATAGAAAATTAAATGTTTCCCTCACATATGACCCAGAGTTCTCTGCATGTGATTTTCTGAACAAATAAATGGCTGAACTGCATGAGGAGCACCATTTATTAGACACTGCATATTCGCCATTAAAATCTTCAAACTAAAATCTTCAAACATAAGAGCTACTGTCAATCACCTTCTACTAAGTAAAATCTTACCCAGATAAGATGCTAGAGTGCTAAATTTTTTTCAACTATTTTTGCACATGTAAAGATGACTCCAGATCTGCCTTTATGAATTTTGGATTTTTGCCATACTTATGTAGCTACTTTAACTGCCAACATTTAATTTTCCTTCAGCTTTGCAGAGAAAGAGGAGAAGAAGGGTGGGGGTCTGTGGAGAATGAGAGATTTGAATATTTTAAAAAGATAAATATATTTAAATATTCAAAGATGGTGCTAATTATAAAGAATTATAATTATAATCCGTTTTGGGAGCAGCATGCTTGTACTTCTAACCATTTTTGTCACCTCGGTTAGAGACAGTTTAAATTTAAGCTTCAGTTTCTTTGTTTAACAGGATTTTTTATGCCTACTTCAGTTTCTGAAAAATAAGTGACATGCATAGTTTAAAGGGAGAGCCTGGCCCCTTTGTATCATTGTGTTCCTGGAATTTAGGATTTCCATTTCTAAATAAGGCATATTTCACCCCTGGTGAAATCACTATAGCTGAATGACATTGCCTGATAAAGGCCAGAAAGACAGAATTTTAATAAGGACCAAACTGCAGCTCTGAAGTAACTTAGTGTGAAGTTTTACATATGTTTACAGTGTTCATTACCCTACATACAAATTTCAAAACAGACTGTTTACAATGTATGTAATCAGCTTGGTGTCTTGTAGCTGAAGTACTCCAAGGAATGAAACAATGAAAGCACCCAACAGAAGGGCCCTTCAAATTAATTTCTTAACTACAGTTTGTACCAGACCTTGGTAGGAAATGGAAGAGCCCTGGCTAATCTTATGGCGGTTAAGTGGTTCTAGGCACAGAATTCACAGTAAAATAATAAAAGCTCAAGGCGCCCTTCAAAACAGCATACATTCAGTATTGAATCTCCTTTTTTAAAGAGTGGAGGTCAACACTACATTTTAATGTTATCATGCTTATATACAATGACTTTTTTTCACAAAATAGTCAGTGAGGCATCAAAGATAATTATTTCACTGCTTTCTAATAATGGCATTTATTAGATACATGCTGATCCTATATCTGTAAATTTTGCATAGCTATAAATTTTTACTCTGAAAAAAACTTCAGAATAGCTACGTATTTGGAGCTTCAAATGCATAAACTCTTAAGAGAGAAAGATTTCTGCACTTTTTCCTCATGATCCTGATATTGACTATATTTTAAAATATTGTTTTATCTCATAATGTTTGGAAATCTAAAATCCCTATTTTAAATTTATGATAGTCCATTGAGTTTTATCATAGGTATTATATTTGTTAAAAAATATTTTAAAAAGAATGCTAAAAATGCAATTTACTTCATATGAACTCTTTAATCTAGGGCAGATTTAATAACAAACCCAGATTGATAAACCCCAGGGGAACATAACATATAAAACCTTTCAATATGGCTGGGTGACATTTTATATATGTAGAGGGCAGTCACACAGAAACTACTGCTATGCTATTTGATAAAACTATTTAATCCACAATCTGGATTACTTTATCTGTATGTTGGAAAGCATAGAACTTTTATCTTTATACATGAGGGCAAAATTTGTAGCTGTCAGATGTGACAATATAACAGAATTTGCTAATAATGTGTTTGCTTACAATCAGTACACAGATGGCTGAAATGGTTATGTGTGCTTTTCCAACCTGGAAGAGACAAAAAGACCCAAACAAACAAACAAACAAAAAAAAAATCTGTTTTTTTAAAACAGCTTTGAAAATACCTTTCATATATCCCTCCTTTCTAATAATCAGAGAATGATAGGCTAAAACCTCTGCTTATGAAAACCAACATACACATACTGGTGTCAATGGGATTCTATTGATTTATGCCATTTGGTGATCTGTGCCACTGTATTTTATAACCATAGTCACAATATGCTTCACGGTAATCATAAAAGCATTTGTTCAATTAAAGCAACATCTGGAGCAATGCAATGTTAGGTGTGGTAATTTTTTTTTTTTTTAAATCTGTGTTAGACTGATTTGTGTCTTAAAGTGACAGGGATGTATATAGTATATATATAACACACTTGTTTGTCACAGATTCTGGTTGAAAGTGTACACTGTTCTCCATATTTGTTTACTTTAACTTATAAAGTGCATTATAATGCACCACTACGTTCAGTTGCCTTGGAAAGGGAATGCTGACATTTCTCTTGCGAGAGTTCTTTGAAGAAGCAGTCTATAATAACAAGGCTGTTCTACTCAGTAGGTTTAAGGTGAGCCAGACCTACCCAAAAAAAGTAATTGGAATACACATGAAAAGGAACATTTACCCACAGATAGGATGTATCTCACTCTTCTCATTTAACTGAGCTGCCCACCTATTTGGTGAGCCCATTGTCAAATGCAACAGTATTGCCTAAAAGGATGCTATTCCAGTTACTAAATCTTGATGCCTCAAAAATGGAGGGAGATTGGTATGTGTGTGTTTAGATTTTATTCTGCTGCTTTGAAAGTGCACCAAGATCAGGAAAATAAATAAACAAATGAGCACCAGCAAAAACTTCCAAATCACAATGTTTCTGAAATAAGTTTATTATTTGGCTGTGTAGATATTCTTCAGTTTTCTGACAGATAGAAACAGCTATAAGAAGCTTATTCTGTCATAAAACAGAGTGTACAGACCATAGATTTAAGAAATATAAAGGGAACAGTAATGAGAAGTAATTTATTACTAGAAGGATTCACATTAACTTTTAAAAGCATTCCATGTGTAATACAGGTTAATATGCAGCATATGCTGTATAAGCTTTATTATTACACAGTCTGTACAGCATATACTATCATAGGACAATTGCACAGGTGAATTCTACAGTATGGTAGGATATAAGATTTGTACCCCTAGCCCATATCAAGGTATTGAAAAAGCACTAATCTGAATGATTAACAAGGAAAGAGACACAGACTATCACCATCTAGAAGAGAAATTGCTCCCTCATGAAGTTTTAGTGCCTGAAAGATGCCAATTTATAAACAGTAAATTATGCGTAAAAAAAAAAAAAAAAGTTTTAATAGTTTTATGGTCCTGCATTACTACAAAGCAAGGCATCTTTCAGCAAAGTTTATCACACTGTTGTACCTCAGAAAAAAAAAAAAAAATCAAAGAAAGCCAATTAATCCAATACAATATAAAGAACATGGATATTTTTTTGTGTATTTGTGTAATATTTGATAATTCTGTTTTTTCAAAATATTGTGACAGCTGACTATATCATGCCCTACAGGGTTGTCCAGCCTACAAGTATATAAAGATTGCAACCATGACACAGTTTAGTGGGAGGTGTCCAAGCCCATGGAAAGGAGGTTGGAACAAGATGATCTCAAGGTCCTTTCCAACCCTAACTGTTCTATGATTCTACAATGCACAAGGACTTCATCCTTTAAATTTCCCTACTTTATTACAGATTAACGCCAGTGTACAATTATTACCAATGTAAAAAATTTTTCACTAGCAAGTATATATATGATTGATAAAATGAATACAAATGAATATCAAGCTATTACAAATTACTATCAGCAATTGGTACTATGGTAAAATTAATAATATGTTATCAATCAATAACAGCATCAATTGGTATTGTAGTACAAACAATATCAACCAGAACCAAGCAGTTATATGCTATTAAAGATTAATGCAATTTATTATTAATAAAGCAAACTTATCAACACTAGTTCTTTTAGTTGGTAGATACACTTCTCTGAATAAAAATGGTTTTCAAAAAATTGAATGCTTTCAATTTTACAACCCTACAACCCTGTAATCACTTGAATGAAAATGTTTCATTTTAAGTTTCATTGTAAGTGTAGTTTCTCTAGATACCAAAGCTAAAAAGTATTCTGATACTTTGCTGATATCTTAAAAAAGGTAGTTTGCCATCCTGTTTGAATGTGAACCTTGGTGATCAGTTCAAGTTCTTTAAAACAAGTTGGTATTTTTAAGTCATTCTGAAAAAGTACCTATGCATCATCAATTTATCCTAATTTTAGAACTGAAGTGGGTAAAACAGAACTTTCTTTTTTTAAGTGATATAATCTTAGAATTACTTAATGCCTCTGTGTAGCAGTAACAGAAGTTTACAGCTTGGAAAAGGGAGTAAAATGCAGAAAGGACAATCAAAAACTTGTTCTAGACGAAGTGACTGTATTTATAAATATGAGTCACTTTTCGTACTAGAATTTTTTTCATTAGCTACTTTTTTTTTTTAATTTAGAAACAGCATTGATGGTTTCCTTTTTATTTGTTCTCTTCCAAAAGTACATGTTTATTTAACCTTCTTGTTCCTTACTGCTTGTGGTGAGGGAAGGATGATACATCCAGAAAGATACAATACAGCTGTTGCAGCCTCAATCAAACATTTTAAAAGAATTTTTGTTAGCTGAGCAGTAATTCAGAAAGTTTTATTTTCTAGATGGAAATATATCTATAAAGACATAAACTATGCTACCGACTTTCTTCAGGCAAACCCAGTATACCTTTGGAATAAAGACAATTGATAACAAAATAATTTATTAATATAATATCAACTAAAGCTGGTTTCAAAAATATTTGTTTCTCTAGCAAATTTCCTTACAAAATTTTGAAGAGAGTATATCTATTTGGATGATTTATTGAGTAGTGCTGTGAGGCTGGAGTTTGAAGTGATAAACAGATTGCTACAGACACAAATCAGTGCATTTAAAAATAACAAAGTGTGCACATGCATATTTTTATTTCTGGAATTAAGAACTCATTCAAGTGACAACTCTGCTGAAAGCTTTTTTCCCTTATATAGCCATTCATATAAATGAAAATACTGTTAGGAAAAATATGCAGGCTTCTTTGAGGTCATGGATGTAAAAAGTTAAAAAAAAAAAAAAAGAATATTTGGAAATGTAAAATATTTTACATAAATTTTTAAAACAATAAAATCAGGTACATTTAAATATTGATCTCTGTGAATGAGTCAAGTGAGCTACTCCTCAGGGCATAATTTGTGATGTCATTTTAATTCCAAAATGCATGGCAGGGAAAAACTCAAGAAATTATGCACAGTATAATAGAAAACAAAGAATTCATTCAAAGGCTAGTTAATGTTACGGAGTGAAATTCATTCCAGAGGAAAGGGTTAGGACCTTGATTGAGCAAGGAATGTTCTCTGTATACGCCAACGTTCTGTACACAAAAATAAGAATCTAAGGATCTTTGTGCTGGGTTTCTTGGGAAATATACCAAAAAAACGTAAATGCACATTAAAAGGCAGGTGTAAAACTTATAAGTATTAAAACTGCTTATCACCTTTTCTTCTTTCTTGCCTCTTTTTGCTTCATCATTCATTTTTCTGAGCATTTTAAGATCCTTCTGCAGCCATTTTTGCTCCCACAATTTCATTATTTCTGCTCTTAGAGGGCTCTCATATAAAAGCCTTCCATGCCATCCTCACCCTCTCTTTCTCCCATGGTAAGTCTTTCTAGAAGTATTTACCTAAAAGTGCTACTTCTAATAAGAATGATTTAATATAAAAAGGTTAATTAGAATAGTGATGGGTATCATGATCATTAGTCCTCTATCCTCTGCTCAGTTCTTGACTGGTAACCTTTTCTGATCACAGTCTTTCTTCAATCATGCGATTTCCTACATAGGTAATTTCATAGATTTCGCACTAAGTGCCTCATGCTTTATTGCCCCTTAGATTATTATGCAGCCTCACTATTAAAAAAAAAAAAAAAAACCATTAAAAAATTAAGCTGGTATGTCTTTTCTGGGCTTTCCTCTTCCTTTAAAGTCCTCCAGGTGGTGTCATAAAGACCTGTCTTGTCTACTGCTTCCCCTCATTAAAACTAAAATTACTTCCTGATTACAAAAACCCTCCTGTGGTTCCTTTTCCTTATGTAATCCTACACAGTAAAATTTCCAGCTTGTTTCAAATTTACTCGAAGAACCCTTTATTCACTGGAAGCATTTTTTAACTCCCCCCAGTCTTTTGTTCCTTCTAATTTTTGTTCTACTTCTCTCTATATATGTACTTTTCATTAACATTTTTATTTCTTTCTAAATTTAAAAGGAGCCATCATTAAAGTTTGTAATGGGGATAAAATTTTTCACCACATTTTTCATAAGCTTATGAGTGTCTCTTAGTATTTCTGAATGTAACAGGATGTGATTTTTCAAACAACTCTAAAAGGCTTGGTTTACATTAAAAGAAGTAAGATTGACAGCTATTTGCAATTGTCACATACACTGAATTGCTGTATCACTAAGAAGTAGAAGTACTTGAATGCACTACAGTAAAAATATCTCACTTAGAGAATTTATTTATCCTATTTCTATATTGCTTTTCAGTTAGAGTTCTACAAGTATACATGTTGTAATATGGGCTTTCTTCCTAAAGTTCATATCAATCTTTATTGACATAGAGTGCTTCATTCCCATTTAAATTGTTTTTACAAATGTTATTTGCTAGTCATCATGCAAGAAATGTTGGAGTAACTTTTCAGCCTACATACAAGATATGTCTGAAAGATAACCCTCAAAATGAATGAAAGAGATACTATTTTTTGGCTTTATTAAAAATAATCTTTACTGATTTTTAAGATAATGTCTTCACTGAAAGTGTTATCAAGCATGCCTGGACCTATTTAAAAGATGTGGCACCTAGGGACATAGTTTAGTGTTGAATTTTGCAGTGTTAGGTTTATGGTTAGTCACAATGATTTTAAAGGTCTTTTTCAGCCTAAGTGGATTTATGACTCTATGATCATGTAAGGGATACTAAAAGGATATAATGTTTCTTTTATTAAATTAAATTCCAAGGGTTTCTGCTTTGGGAAACCTGAGCTTCACAAGTGTGACATCTTTGACTAGCAAGATGTGTATTTGCACAGTTCAGTTTGCTATTTTGAATTTAACACTTTATAATATTTCTAGCATTACCTTATATTCTGAAATCTATAATGGCTCTTAGCTAGTGTAGCTGATAGCATATTTAATGGAAACATTTAATTCTATATAGTAAGTGCATTCTAATGAGATTCAACTATAAGAAGTTCAAGTTGTAGTTTCAAAGGAGGTTTTAGACAATTTGAAAGATGTTTTCTATGAAAACAAAAATCACATTTGGAGTGTAAAAACCAGAAATTAATTATTTAACTCACTAAACTCTCCATGAAGTGGATATTGCATAGTAAGTGCTTAATGAGATGATCCAAAGCAAATACCGAAGTGAGAAGCGATCAACCTAAATGGCTTAGATGGGAAGAAAGCCCTCTGTATCTTTTATGAAGGTTTTTCCATGTGTTGAAGGTATCAAGTACTGACTGTGACTCTAAAACCTGAAAGTTTGTGGGTTTTTAAAATTACATCTTTTTCCTTTTTCTAAATCACAAAATGTTTATTTCCCTTAATAGTCCAGTACTCAATGTACTTGGGATCCATTCCTGTCTTCTGACTCATATACAAGGTAGAACGTGTGAATCACTAATATAATGAAGCTTGAAGGAAACACAATTTACAACAAGTTGATAAATCCCCAACAGTTTTCCAGTATCTCAAGAGGGGCTACAAGGATGATGAAGAGAGACTCTTTGTCAGGGACTGTAAAAATAGGACAAGGGGCAATGTGTTTAAACTTAAACAGGGGAAGTTCAGGTTGGTTATAAGGAAGAAGTTCTTTACTGTAAGGGTGGTGAAGCACTGGAACAGGTTGCCCAAAGAGTGGTAAATGTTCCATCCTTGGCAGTGCTTAAGGCCAGGTTGGACAGAGCCTTGGGAGACATGGTCTAGTGTGAAGTGTCCCTGCCCATGGCAGGGGGTTGGAGCTAGATGATCTTAGGTCTTTTTCAACCCAAACTATTCTATGATTCTATGGTTCTATGTGTATGATATTAATATATTTCTTAATCTTATGACTTCTTCCAATAAAGATGCTATTAAACACAATATTCTTCATTATGCAGGTGATGTGAGCAGGAAGGCAACTTGTTTAGAAGGGAAAATTACTGAGTGGAAAGAAATGTCTGATGAAATACTGACAGAAAAAAAAAATGCCTGGCAGTTTGGAATATGTTAGCCTGCGAATGAGGCCTGACAATCACAAGCATTCTTGAAAAGTGCAGCTGGTATCTTTGAAGTTCATCTGGGTACATAGAAACTGTAGACATCCTGAAATACCATCAATAAGCACAAAACCAAGATGAAAATTGGTCTGGAAAAGTATCCTGAGAAACTAAGATTCATTAACTATTTATGGTTGTTATCATTGTGAATAAAATAGTCCAAAAAAAAAAAAAAAAACAAGTCTGAGAGAACAGAAAACATCATCATACATTGGCTGCTTTAGATTTAAAATAGAAGTTAAAAATATTTATTGGTTTCTTGAAGTTGTGGTGCCCTATGTGCTCTTATGCTTCTATGATTCAATTTTAATCCTTAATGGAGCTGCTAACCTCTGAGAAATTCCTGTGCTGCATACTTTTCCCTTTCCTAAACAGGTTTGAATGAACTCTATACAAGATATTGAACCCTCACCAGAGACACTTGGCTTCAAACTCCATGATGTGAATTATCTTCAAAGTGAAACTCTTACACTATTGGTCGTCTTCTGCGCTCACTCCTGAGGATGGTTCTGTTTGTCCTCCCAGTTCTGGGATGGTTTGGTCTCCTTCTGGGACCATTTTTTAACTCCCCTCTGTGATGGTTTGACCCCCTTCTCAGTTCTGTCTAATATGTTTGGGGTAATATATATATATATAAGCAATCTATCCTATTTACTACTATATCACTAATAAATTTACTTCACTAGTGATAAGCTTGTAATGACCTGCTATACATACTTGATTTCTGTTGCTGGGGGCTGCTATAATTGATAATTGCGATAATATTGATTGCTGATAATAACTTGTAATGACTTGATAGATACATACATATATATGTACTTTATTAATCATAGGAATACTTACTAGTGCTGATTTTTGTGGTATTGGTGGTAATCTTTAACAAAGTAGTGAAATTTAGAGAACAGAGTCTAATAAAATAGGCTGTAATCTAGAGGAATGAAAAGTTCATTACTCTTACTGCTGAAATAGTTCTAGCAAAATGAAACTTATAAAGAAGCAGTATAGGTTTGAAAAGGGCATCGAGTTACCCTTTTACTCCTAGAAGATGTAGATTTTTCAGGATCATATTATGGACATACTGGTTGGAAATTGAATGAAATATAGACTGGCTTTGTCTGTTAAATTTTCTTTGTAAGGATGATCATTCATGTGCTCATCAGCTCCTTCACTGTCATTATTCACCCTTACGAGAAAGAAAAATGAACATCTTACTCCCTTGTGCCTCCTTCACTTAGTAATATCACCTGCCACGTCTCACGGTAAATAAATTTCATGGGAAAGAACATTCTTCTTAAGAACTCTTAAATTCTTAAGAAATGTTCATCTTGCATTAACTTGATCTGGCTTATTACCTGGCTCACCTGTTACAATGAACATATAACAGTGGCCTAGAACAATACTTCTGGAGTTGCTTGAAACTGTATTTTTAACTGCAGCAATTAATACAGGTTGTTTTGCAGATAATTAATGATAATTACAAAAAGATAAAAACTACAGTTAAAGACTGGAGTGATAATTGACATTTGATTATAAATATAATTTCATCATATTTTTTGGCATTCTAGAAGACATATTTTTATTAAAAGCAAGTAAAGGATACACAGCTCTGATCCAAATCATTGAAACTCAGTATTCTCATGTTCTAGGTTCAGCTGGGCATCTTGATTGTTTCCTGACTGCCTGATAGCATGAAACTTAATCAACTTTGTTTATGTATCACACACATGAACAAACAAATGCGAATTTCTCATTGCTTGTGTTTTCGCTAAAGCAACCTTAGGTGCATAGTGTGATGCAAAGGTAAGATAATGTCCAGTTTTGATGAACAGGCGAAAAATTCCATGGAGTGTAACATATAGTACATTTTCCTCAGAGTTGAGACAAGGCCAAGAATCACAGCTCTGCATGTTGGAACACAATGACGAGTAAACTTTAAGGTTTCACAACAATGATGATAATTCTTGAATTTTAGGTGCTTGACTCAAGCTAATGATTAGATCAGTCTTTTTTTTTTTTTTTTTTGTGGTTTTTTTGGATGCTTGGAGGATCTTAATATTCTATAATGAAGTTTTTTCCCTAAATTATTTAGAATTTTACTCTGAAATTAATATTCACTTGGTACATGCTCTATGACATCACAGAGTCTGGTAAAGTTAATATATTGTAAGAAGTAACCATAAAGCTTTTAACAGCAACTACTGGAAATAACTGTAAAACACAGCTACACAATTTGAGTTTAAATTAAGCAATATTTTTTCTTTAAAAGTCTTGGGTTTGTTATTTATCAATATACCTTCAATATCTCAGTATTCTAAAATATGTGGAAGATGTTTCATTACAAACATATTAAACTATTAAATGTTTGGCCACCAGTGATATGTTTGTAAACTGAAAAAATTACTCTAATTTTTTGTGCTAATTAAGCACTCTTCTGAATACATGTTTTAGCATGACTTCTGTTGATGAAATTCTTCATGATAGCACAAAAATGAATGTTTCTTCTGAAAGAAAAAGCTATTTTTTTTGTTGTTGCATTTTGGTTGTTTTGTTTTTTTTTTCTTTTTTTTTTTTTTTTTTTTTTTTTCCTCTCATGTAAATATAAGCCATTATTGTTCTCCCATTAATCTCTACTAACCAAAAGTGTGGATTTTTTTTTTCTCCTTTATTCATAGGGTAACACAGTTTGAAGGAATTGGAAATATGACATTGTTTCACACCAGGGAAGATGATAAAAAATGGAAGAGTTCAATTATTTTGTCTTAGTCATTTTTCTTTAGGTGCAAATTTGACAAAGTATTCCTAAATTATTTCATATACTTCAAGTATTGTATTCTGCTACTGGATAATTTTTATGAAGAGCTTTAAAAATATCACTAGTAAATGTTTACTCAGTGTTTCATGTTTGATCTCTTTTGTACTACCCTTATACCAAAGCTGGAATTTATTTTCAATGGCTACATATAAATGCAGCACACGCTCTGCGTCCTAACAGATGCCATCTGTAAAAGCATTTACTTTAAATTAGTGGAATAAGTAATCAAAAGGGCTTTGTACTTAATGCAGAACTTTTGGTGACTATTAAATACTCATTAGAGGGTGTTTTTGCTGTATGACTGTCAAAATCAGCAGGACGCTTATGTTAGATTTCCTGAGTGGGTCAAGATTGAATATGATTTTACAACTTAAATAACGTAAATGAATGCAGGTTATTTCAGAATCTCCAGATGTTCCTTAAACTCCCTGCCTCTATGCGAAACTTACAGCCAATTTAAATTTCGCAGCAATATTACAGTGCAGATTTTAGCTTGAAACATTTAACAGCTCTCTTATTACATTCCACTATTTTGTGCCTTAACCATCACAAATAAAATAAATGAACAGTATTATACTGGAGATATCTTTATTTAAAATATGTACTAATAGGCGCTTCAGATCAGTCTACCTTAAGAAGGTTTTTGCTTGGACAAAATCCTTATGAAAGTTCCTTATAAAACCAGATTGTCTGCTCATGTTTTAGGTGCCCTGAGTAAGCTTAACTGAACTTAGTTTAATTTTAAAACTGGGTGACCACTGAAAAAATATTCTAAAGGTAAATAGCAGCTTGAAAGCTGTAAAGTATATGAGTTTTCCATATTTTAACACAGATTTATGCATACTTATATACAAGTTATGATACAATAATTTCTGTGTCAATAAGTATATCTGCTTGTATCTTTTTGGTGGGGTTTTCTTACACTGCATGTATGCATGCTATTTACAATCTTAGAAGATGGCAACACCTGTTAGGAAAAAGGCAATAAAAGTAGATTTAGAAAAGTTATAAAGTTTTAGTAAAAGCTGATGAGAAGTGACCTTTAAGCAAGACTACATAAACTTTCAGTGTACAACAATCATTCTGGGTTTTCTGCAGTTAACCCAGCCTGTTAGAAATTATCCTTGTATATCTATACTTCAGTATTGTCCTGGGTTCAGAAGTAGCAGTAAATTTTCTCCTTCTTACTAGCTGATGCAGTGCTGTGGTTTTGACTTTTGGCCTGGGAACAGCACTGGTAACACTGATATTTTTAGTTACTGCCCAAATGTTTAGCCTGACCAAGGCCTTTCAGAGTCTCATACTCCGCTTGGGAGGAAGGAAAGTCGGGAGGAAGCAGAGACAGGACACCTGACCCAAACTAGCCAAAGAGGCATTCCATACCCACAGCACGTCATGCCCCGGATGCAAAAAACTGGGGACAGGGACCCGGAAGAGTAGGCTCACTGCTGGGTTGGGCTTGGTACTGGTTGGCGGGTGGTGAGCAGTTGTATTCTCTTCTCTCATTGCTTCACTTGTCATTATTATTACTGATGGTAGCAGCAGCGGTTTGTGTTATACGTCAGCTACTGGGCTGTTCTTATCTCAACACGTGGGAGTTACATTCTTTTGATTTTCTTCCCCATCCCACCCCAGGACCAGGGAGGAAGAAACAGGGTGGAGTGAGTGAGCGAAATATATGAGTTATAGCTGGGCTTAAACCACAAGTATAAAAATATAGAAACATTAGAGCTTTCTATAATAAACAATACTTTAGCATAGCTTAACTCCAAGATAAGATGAATTCATGGTGCTGAAGAGAAAATAAGCAAGAGTGAGAATACCACAGAACATTAACACTAGCTTCTATAACAGCTGCTGGTTTTGGGTTCCAGATCAGGAATAGCTTGCATAATTTTCATTAGAGAATCACTGTTTAAGATATTTAAAGAGTCTTACAAGTGGAAATCAGAGGTTCAATCATCAGTTAAATTAGAGTTCCTTTTATCTACTGAATACAAGAAAGGATGAAAATTCTATGGAAACTATAAAGACAAAACAGTTCAACCTGAGGTCTGTCTGTATATTCTAGGACAACCAGTGTCCGTATTTGTATTCTTTTAATCGGGGCACAGGATAAATCATGCTGGTGCCAACTTCCAGCTGACAGCATAGTCAGAGTAAATCTTGAGGGCTTTATGCAACTGGGGTCTGAAAATATCTAATGACAGAGTCAGTATGACCTCTCCAGGCAATGTGCTTCAGTGCTTCACTATCCCTGAGGGAAAAGTTTCATCTTATATCCAGCCTGAACTTCTATTTTTTCAATTTATGCCTGCTGTCCCTCATCCTGTCACAATGAATTGTTGTGAAGGGTGCAGCTGTGTTCTTACTGACCCCTCCCTGCATTGGGGGCATGGCTTTGAGGTTTCCGGAAGTGGCTCTGAGGTTCCTGCATGATGTTGTACAAGCCCCACTCTCCCAGCCTCTCCTTACAGCTGACTATTCCAGCCTGGTCATCTTGATGCTTTTCCACTAAGCTTACTACAGCATGTTGATGTTTTTCACCTACTGGGGGACTCCTAACTGCACATAGTAGGTGTGAGTGCTGGGTAGAATAGGATAAAAATTTGCTTTGATCTCCTGGTGGTAAGTAGTCTTGCTGATGCCGGTCCAGATGGTACTGGCCACCCTTCCTGCCAGGGCTTGCTGTTGGCTCCTACCCCATTCATTGACTCCTGGGCCCATTCCCCAGTGCTGCTCTTCACTCAGTCCTTCCCCAGCCAGTTTCTTTTCTGAAGGTCTGTGAGTTCTGATTTAAACTACAACAATGACAAAATCCCAGTTCCCCCCAATAAAACCCTAAACCAAAACCAGTTAATGCTACTGACCTAGTCATCAGCTATATAAGCCATAGATTGATACAATCTTTTATTGCAGAAAAACTCTTAAGTAATTGCTGAACAACTGTGCATCTCACTAGAAACAGAAAACAAACACACGCTTTTTAGGCATTCAGCTTTATCCCTACATTTATAATAAAAGTCCTACAGACAATGGATTATTTTTACTTCAATATCCAACTTGCAGCTGAAGGTGAATTATTATGTGTAAGTTTCCAGGAGAGTTACTAATAAAAATGTGAACTGTGTAACTAACTCTTTCTGTTCAGAAGGCAGTGCTAATATTTATGAAAAATAAGAAGTTTTCCCAGGGGCACAAATAAAGAGTTCTCAGTGCATATCTCTAAAACTTGGGCTACCCAAGTTCCTTACACCTGTTCTAGCTACTCTAACAAATTATTCATGCTTCAGCCATCCAGTAATGCGGAACAAAAACAGCAACAAAGCAAAAGAAACATCTTTAATCAAGCCAAGATTATTATTTTTAATTATTCCAGTGAACTTATTAATTATTCTGAACTGTAGAAGTCTTTATATTGGTTCCTAAATAAGTTTTCTGAACTGTGTTCCCAGAGTGCCCTAACTATCATGTTATGAAATATCATGAGGAGAACATCTTTCCATCTTGGATATTGAACTTGGTTGTTTAATTAAAACAGGTTTCAGAAGACTATAATTTGCCATCCCCCATGTAATAGACACTGGCAATGGACAATGGAGTCGGTTACTTTTCTTCCTATATCGTCTTCCTCTATCCTCCAACAGTCCTTTATTTCCTCTCTCAATATTTGTTTTATACAAAATATAAGACATCAACAAGAAATCAGTTCTTGAAAAATTGATTATTAGGCTAATTTATCATCTTAGACCATTTATTAAGCAATTTCAGCTCAAGTTAAAGGTCATTCTTTTTCTGATTCATGAAGCCATTGGGTATCATGGCTGTATTTCCTTATTATTTTCTGTTTTGTATTAATTTTGATCTCAATAAATAAATTAAAAAACTCCATGGTCACTATGACAAAACAATAGCAAATGAGCAACTTCAAGCTGCTGGTGAGTGAACAGACATGACAGAACTTTTCCCAGTGACGTAACATTTACAAATCTAGCAGATTGTTGTTGCAGAAATAATAAAGCACCTTTTATAAAATGTGGAGGAGGTTTAATCCCTTTAGATTCAGCTGGGACTCAAACTTGACTAGCCCAAATTATATTTCAAGCTCAAAACACAAGACTAAGATAGCTACTAGTAGTACCTAAAACGTATGGTGTTTTGTTTGGAATATTTTTGTCTTTTTTTTTTTTTTTTTTTTTTTTTTTTATTTTTTGTCTTGTTTCAGCTAAAATTATTTGGGAGATTCGAATTATGTTTTTACAGTCAATATAGTACATTGCTAAAAAAACTTA
Source organism: Forpus xanthops (assembly GCA_032466535.1). Classification (NCBI taxonomy): domain Eukaryota; kingdom Metazoa; phylum Chordata; class Aves; order Psittaciformes; family Psittacidae; genus Forpus; species Forpus xanthops. Next base: position 21,616 of record JASSUY010046195.1, on the reverse strand, counting down.
TTAATCTGTTCAAAAAACTCCATCAATTACCTTTGATGGACCCTAATACTGAATGGACAGTTCAAAGTTCTCCACTTTAGGATATATGTAGTTTCCTCTTCAAGTCAAATGTTTTCCTAAAATACGGAGGAACACTTCTTTATCCTGGCAAGTGCATATAAAAGTTGATAACTTCTACCCAAGAATTGGAATTGCTTGATTTGCAGAACTGAATTTAGTCTCACACTAGTTAAAATCAAGGTATGCCTGTGCAGTAATTTTTACCTGTTTACCTGCAGTTTTCAACTGACTTTTTAAAAATCTTCCACCTATTTGTATATACATGCTTATTTCAATTTTAGAGTGATTTATTGAAAAGGAATTATATCTGAACTCTTCTGAAATAAAGGTCATAAGAAACTGAAATAAACAACTTTTTAAATAGAAGAAAACTTTCTGTACAGATTTTAACACTGTTACATAGATTTACATATTATTTGTGTGTAGATAATATCTCTTAAAATGGCAAAATGCAAATTTTCTACACTAAATAAATATTTCATCTGAGGATGGAACAAGCATAAAATCAACATAAAAAGACACACTGGATGCAAAAAATTAGGAGAAAGCTGAAAGCTGACACTTTTTTTGCAACATTTCTCCATATTATGTTTATTAATTTGGGTTTGGTTTGGTTTGGATTTTTTTTTTACTGCGAAGCTAGCATGCAAGTTTAAGTAAATGTGCTCAGGCTGTGTTTCAGAGTGTATGCTATCTGAAAGAGAACTTACAAAAGACAATCAATTTTTACATCTCTGAATTGTCCACATGTGGTTGGTTGGTTTTCTCTTCATTTGTTACTGTGGCTGCTTACCAATTTTAATATCAGTGGGGTTTTTTTTGAAATATAAATTGTGATATTACCTTATCCATTTGTGTTCCTTCATCAAGAATAAATCACTAAAATAATAGAGCACTATTATAATATGAACATGTTGGCAGACAGAGTACAAAAAATTATTCTGGATATTTTCTCCAGAAGTACACCATGTCAGTTCAGAGTAGAACAAGTGTTTATAGAAGGCATTTTATTTTCCTGGAAGTGAGATTTGAAAGCCTGTTGAGCTAGTTGCTGAACATATTATTGCCAAATGCAAAACAACTTCACCTTGCTTTTTCAGTTGTTTGGTTTGGTTTTTTTGGTTTGTTTTTTTTTTTTTGTTGTTTTTTTTTTTTTTTTTTTTTTATTTTTTTTTTTTTTTTTTTTTTTTTTTTTTTAAATTTTTTTTCAGGGTAAGATCAAGATGAGAAAGCATGTAGAAGTGCTATGCTTGGGCAGTAGAAATGGGACTGTATCCCTTCGTGTTGCACAGTTAACAGTTTCTGAGCCTCCATGTAGTCAATGCATTAGAGCAAGGAAATATCCACATTAAAAAAAAAAAAAAAACATTAAAAGAGTTAATTATTTTATACTTTTTTTGTGCTTCCCTGAAATATACATGATGATGATTATTATTGCATCTCCTGTTTCAAGTATGCTGTTGACCTTTGTTTTCAAGGCATAGTAAACACTACATCTCAGATAGTAGATTCAATGAGGGCAAGAAAGAAATTGTTTCTTTGTCCATCTACTTGTATCTACTCCAGTCTATTTCATTCTCAGAAAGTTCTCCAGAAAGCAATTAATATCTCTATATTTTTTTAAACATTTTCATTGAACATTAAAGGGGGAGGAAAGGAAGATTTAAAAGATCATCCAAACTGTTGCCTTGTAACTAAATGACACCTCATGATTCAGTGATTTATATTTAGAACTCACCTCTGGTTTGCAAAACATCCTTGGTTAGAATGAGCATGACTAAGACTCATATAATGCAAATGCATCATGAGCAAAGTTCAGGAAACCTCATGAAGAAGTTTAGGCAGGAGATACTGGATCATATAAAAACTACTCATTAATAAGTTCATTAATAACTTCTTAAATGGTCTTCTAGAATATATTCTTGGGCACAGTAAACTGCTTTTATTTTTTTCCATTAAAATGGAAGTCAAAACTTTGTAATAAGATCCACTGTAGTCTTTTTTCCATTTTTTACTATCTCCAGGCCCTCACACAACACCATAATACAGTGCTGACCAAAGGGGAATAATATTATTCAAATAATTCAGTTTGAATAATTGATTTATGAAAGTCTCTGAACAGGGAGGTCAGTAGCCTCCTGTGTCAGCAAATCAGCCTGATAAAACAAGCACATACACACACAGGTTTTTTGGTTTTTTGTTTGTTTTTTTCTCAGAGGCAAAGAATTTCCTGGGCTGTTCTTAGTCAAATCCAGTAAAACCTATAAGTGAATTTCAAGAAGAATTCTTCATTTTGTTAAATTAATCTATTAGTTGATTGGTTTTTTTTTGAGAAGATCCTTCATTTAAATCAACTCTATAAAGTTTAGTAGGTAAATGGATTAAAAAAAAAAATGCTAACTGATCATTGCATCAACTTGATTAATGTATTTATTTGGGGCATTTCAGACCTCTTTAGTTTCTGTGGAATGTACACTATTTGTGTCACCCTCCCTACAGTGTAAAGACAAGCTATAAAGAAAGCTTTTCAGCATGCTACAGCGTACTGACAGGTTAGAATATTGGTAATAGGTATGTGACAGTTAAAATACTATTATTTATTTACACTCCTAAGAAATATGGGGTTTAAGTGTTGACAAAACTTTATACATATAGGTAACAAAGTTAATCAATGAACTTTTATTACTAATGTACAGTTAAGATGCATTTTAATTAATAAAAGGTTTTACTTTAGCTTTTCCGGTTTTATTCCTTTTCTTAAATGATTTCAAGAATAAGACAATAAAGGTCAAAAGGAAATAAATAAATTACTGAATCATATGATGATAGAGAGAAAGAAGCACCCAGGCTTTTTAAATAGCTGTTCTTTCTTGGCCAGAAGTGCCAGTTACTCTGGTAAAATTGTGACAAAAGAAATATTAAAATTTAAAAAATATTTTTATGTAAAAAGACAATAATTCCGGTTCACTTTTTTTTTTTTTTGATAATTTTGTCTATTTGAGCAAAAATATTATCTAGAAAATTAGTTAAAAAATGTATTTGCCCTAGACATCTGTGAAACATGGGGTGATGCTTTATGTGTCACTTGGTGTCATGGTTTATCCCTGGCAGGTACCTCAATCTTACCCAGCCACTCACCCACTTCCTCCCCATTGTGATAAATAAGATGGGCAAAAATGGAACTCCATGTTCGTTGAGATAAAGGAATTTTGATAGGTAAAGCAAAAGTTGTGCATGCAAGCAGAGCAAAGCAAGGAATTCATTCACTACTTCCCATCAGCAGGCAGGTGTTCAGCCATGTTGAGGACAGCAGGGTTCCATCAAGTGTAATGGTCATAGAATTGTAGAATCATAGAATTGTTTAGGTTGGAAAAAAAAACTTAAGATCATTGGGTCCAACTGTTAACCCAGAGCTGCCAAGTCCACTACTAAACCATGTACCTAAGGAATACATCTACAGACTTTTTAAATACCTCCAGGGATGGTGACTCAAACACCTCCCTGGGCAGCCTGTTCCAACACTTGACAACCCTTTTGGAGAACAAATTCTTCCTCATATTCAACCTAAACCTCACCTGGTGCAATTTGAGGTCAATTTCCTCTCATCCTATCGCTTGCAACTTGCAAGAAGAGACCAACACTCACATCCTAGCAACCTCCTTTCAAGTAGTTGCAGAAAGTGAGAAGGTCTCCCCTGAGTCTTCTTTTCTACAGGTTAAACAACCCCAGTTTCCTCAACCATCAGCTGCTCCTCCTAAGACTTGTTCACAGATTCGTACGATGCAATGGACATGGGGGAGGTCTGTAGATTGTCAGTATCACTTTCCTACACTGAATAGCTGTACTGAATTAAGAAGCAACACGGTATCCTTTTCAATCCCTTTTTAAATTAAAGTAACTTTTAAATTCTAGTGTAGCTGCTAATACTTGGTAGTTTAACATTCACTCCTTACAAGTGCTCTTTAATATTTGCTAAAATTTAATGCCTTTTTTTAACATTTATGTAAATTAATTTGTTCACTGTGATTTTTCCAGATAGTAAGAACAAATAGATATCAAGAAAAAAAAGCAATCACTTTTTTAAATTAAGATTAAATTTCAAAATTATTTCATTCTTGAACTCCTCTCACTAGGTTCTAAATTTTTCCCTGTGGATTATAGGATAAGTGGTGACGGGCTTAAACTTTAACAAGGGAAATTTAGATTGGTTATGAGGAAGAAATTATTTACGGTAAGGGTGGTGAGGCACTGGAATGGGTTGCCCAGGAAAGTTATGAATGCTCCATCCCTAGAGGTGTTCAAAGCCAGGTTAGACAGAGCCTTCGGTGGCATGGTTTAGTGAGAGGCGTCCCTGCCCATGGCAGGGGGGTTGGAATTAGATGATCTTAAGGTCCTTTCCAATCCTAACTATTCTACTATTCTATTGCTAAGGTACTGAATAAGTGGTCTTGCATGAGCACAAAAAAAGTCTTCAGATTTAGTGTATTCTATGTTTTACTTGAAAACTGTTTTCAGTCTAATGGTATTGGTGAGATGAAAGTCCACTCCTCTAAAGAAACCTATACATATACAACTGAATCTACATGTATTCACCTGCATTTTTACATTCTGCTTGAGCATATTCAGTGACTGATTTAAATTACTTTTACTTCAAATTTCATAGATTATATTGTCAGGTCCCTGATACTTGAAGACAATAGTAATGTTTAAGTACAACAATGACAGGCATCACAGAAATAGAAATGTCAATTCTACAAAGATATTGGTTTAAAATGAGTGATGAATGACTGTACTTGAAAATTTAGGTTGAAAATTGAAGGCTAAATAAACAATTAGCCTAACTGGTTAATCCTCAGCAGACGGCTGAATGGCTGTAATGCGTATGAAATATCGTTATAACATTTTTCTGGTTTTGTTTTGGAGGAAAAAAAAAAAATCAGTCTTTCTCATGATAAATAATACATTTGCCATATCCCAATCAATGGAACTGTGAAACCGTTAGTTGTATGCTTCAAGGATCATACCATTTTTTTTCCTTTATTTAGATCTATTCCATTCAGTAAAGGATGGGCTTTTTCTCAGTAATGAGTCTGACATCAATAAATCATTAACACAGTAATAACTGACCTGTCATCAGAAGGCTTAACCTTCTCAAGGTAAAGTATGGTGAAATAGACATATAAAAGTCAATTAAAAAATAAAAAAAAATAAAAACAAAACTGTCTGAATGCGTACTGGTATCTAACTCAGGTGTAGATTTTAAAATTCAGTGACAAAAAAGAGAACAAACAAACCTATCATATAACTCTGCATCATCTCATATTCTTTTAGCTGTTGATTTGTTTCTTAAAGCAAAGTGAACATTTCCTTCCAATTGACCGTGCAGCTCATTTAGTCTTCAAAAGCTGTCGCTTCATTTAGAAATCCTTAATAAAGAAAGATTTCTAAGTGTGTTTTAGCAGCTGTCTTGTCAGGTTTCTGAAAGAAAAATTAAAGCTCTACTATATATATTCCAAGTCTTCTCAGTGACTGATCTAGTATGAGAGTTAATTTTATTTTCTGTTTATCAGGAATAAGGCTTATCAAAGACTCTGTATTGTAAGTAATTATGAGAAGCTATCACACAGATGGTGGATAATAATGTGTAGCTGGGGAAGCTAATTTCTTCCTTTTGACAAGTAAAGAGAAATGGCATTTGACTTCTCTTCAGAAATGATAAGGCTCAGTGCTTGACAGAGATATAGTTTACTTCCATTTTCCTACGGAAAGGAGACCTAATGTTCATAATCAACCCGTCTTTCAGAGAGTTTCACTTCAACATTTTATTAGCTTTCAAATTCCTAAGTGGTTACTCTAACATTGGGGTGTTTATTTGTGGAGCTGAGCCTTACAGGAAGGGAATGGGCACTGACCTGCATTTCTATTGCTTGCATTGAGGGGAGCTAGAGAAGGCAGCTTGATCTATCTTTACTGCTAGTCAGATGCCTTCCTTATATGCAGTCCTTTCTGGTATATGTGTTGTCGTGGTTTAAGGCCCTCAAACTCACACAGTCACTCTCTCATTCACTCCCCCCTCTTTCTTCCCCAGTCCAGGGGGATGGAGAGGAGAATCAAAAGAATGCAACTCCCACAGGTTGAGATGAGAACAGTTTAGTAACTAAGGTATAACACAAATCACTACTGCTACCACCAGTAATAATAGCGACAAGGCAAATACAAGGAAAGAATAAAAGAGCTCGCCAACTAATTTCCACCCAGCCCGACCAAGCATTTGTTGCTATTTCCTGGACTTTACTGCTGCTGATGGCAAAAAAAGTGAAATTGCAGGCAATGTGTATGATTGCATGTTTAAAATAATCTGCCTGATGAGGAGTTTGTGTCTAGTGACTTCCATGGTGAAGATTGAGACAAGCCTTTCAGTGATTCCATTCTACTCTCGCTGATCAAAATGAACCTGCTTCTGCCAACCAAAAACAAAGCTTCCTGAAATGAAACATGCCTGTCCTTAGGTCTTAAGGAAGGTGACACAAATAGTGTACACTCCACACAATCTGAAAATGACTGTAATGCCCCAAATAAATGCATTAATTAAGGTTTAAAGATGTGCAGAATTTTTTTGTTTGTGGGTTTGTTTTTTTTTTTTTTTTCAATGCAAACTAGAAAAAGAATTCTGAAGGACAAAGATTCAAGAAGAAGGTACTTTGGGACAGGAACTTTTTTAACATCACTGCTATTTTGAATCTATGTTTGGCTTTGTGTTCCTAGTGAGCAGGTGGTGCTGGTTTTGAAACAGATCTGCAGCTTGTGAAGAATTAATTTTCAGTGTTTGTTTTCACTCAAATAAAGCTATGCAGACTTTCAAATATTGTTTACATATTGCAGTTCCTTTCTAAATTCAGCATGACTCTGATACATATGAATGATATAGCAAAATCTTTATGACTCCTATTTTGACTCTACAAACTCTGAATGGTTCATTCAAATAAGGAAGCTATCAGCATAAATGTATTCTTTAATCACTGTTTAATTTCACAAGAGACATATATAAATATATTCATATAAATATATATAAAATATATATTAACAAATAAATATGTTGTAAAAATAAACATTAATAAATTAACATATATGTTGTTGTACTTCTAGTTCAAAATAAAATCGACCTGTGGGGAAGGTAAAAAGCAGAGAGATAGTACAGGAAAGGAAGTGAAAGTCAGACATACCAGCCTTCCAGAAAAGAAATATAAAAGAAATATAAAAAAAAATCACAAGAATATTTACACTACTCCTCTCAGTCAATGATCTCAGTGATCAGGGTGCTCACATTGGATTCCTGAGACCTCCTGAAGTATCTATTTTGCCAAATTCAATTTCCCAAGAAAGTTCCATCCTCCCACTTCTAAAAGGCCTAGTTTTCAGACGGAGAGATATCTGGAAGAATCAAAGCAAATTGTATTGCAGAAACTCCCTGAATTTGTGTTTATATTTTATTGTGTCTGGTTACTTCTGTTAATATAGTTGAAAGAAAAATATTAAAAAAAAACGATTGTTAACAGAACATTCATAAGTTTGTGTAAATCAGCATTGTTCCTGTGGTCAATTTTGATTGAGCCAAAAGCAATAAATCAAATATAAAGGTCGGAAGTAGAGATAAAAAGTGTTTTGGGCCCCAAGCATTGTGTGTAGTCCTGTATGCTACCTGTAAGGTCATTAGCAAGCAGATAATGGTAAAAGATGGGAGTAGCTAGTTGGAGGAAAGGTTATCTACAGTGGATGGTGAAAATTACACATTTAAACATCAGCCTTGGCTTCAGTGAAGCCTTGGTATTCAGCAAGAAGAATAACAAATCCCTCAGGTTTACTACTACGAACAGTAGATAAAGTGTTGTCTTATCAATAACATAGAAGGATTGCATTTTAAAGAAAAGGAGCAGACAGTCATTCTACATAATCTTGTTTTTATTTGTGTTGTCTGTTTACTTTCACTTACCAAGAAATTCAGATTTTGCTAAGCCACTTCATTAATCTTTTGAGAGTAAAGATAGAATGTTCTTGCAGCACATGCTGTAGTTTAAGATTTACTAAGGTGTCTTGTTAAGAGCTCAGGCTGGTGATTATTATTGATCCTCCAAAATTTGATACAGCCCTTGCAGATGGAAATAAAGGATCTATGGAAGGACTTAATAGTATATAATATACCATAATGTGAATTAAATTTTAGAGTTTTGAGGATAGACACCACTCTATCATTGTATGTGGATGCGCCTCATGGTAATTGAAATCTGACTTTACACAAATTGCCATAGTGTATTTAATAAGCAGAATATCCCAAAAGACAGGAGCTATATATACAATTACATATTACTAAATCTAAGCTGAAGTAAATTAAAGCGTAGATGCCTTTCTAAGAATGTTTGAATGGCCATCTTTTCCTTAGCCACCCGGATTATTGCAATAATCACATAATCAGTTATTAAAAAAGGAAAACAAACACCTGAGAAAATTTACCTGTAACAGTAAGAGCTCCCAAGGAATAATAGGTAGTGCATGTGCAATCTGGACTCTACAGACAAGTAAAGGGATAAAGGATTTCTTCTTTCATTTTCTTCCTAATTGCAATATTTTGTAGAAAATGTGAAAAACAAGTACAGATGATGTTACAAAGACACATAGCAAAATATGCAGAAAATTTAGAGTCAGCATTCTGGTAACACTGTCAGAGGCCTCCTTAATAATATAAATAGAGGATGTCAATCAATTACAATCTGAAAAATAAGCTTACCATATCTCTCACACAGAGTAGATAAGCTTCCCCAGAGAAGAATCACATGGCTCCTTTGTGATATTGTTCTCCAGGCAGAAACAGGACTAGAAACTAACCTAGGACCATTGAAATGTGTTTAAGCAAAATGGATGAAATGTTGTCTACCAAAGGAGAAATTATTAATAAAATAGGTGAACTACCAGAGCAGAAATGAACAACATAACAATGAAATGTACGGGTAACCCTGCATGGAAGTGAAACAAGAGTTTCATTGGCTTTCTAGCACAAATAAAACTGCTGAACATGAGGCTTGTTACTTGTTACACGCAAAGATGAATGAATAATTAAGAGGGGAAAAAAACACCAATGAATAAATTAGTCAATGAATTTGGCTGTGGTGGGCTTTTTTTTTTTTTTACAGCCTAGTGATCACAACTTTTTTGAATTTATTCATTATGCAAATTCATTCGACTAATATTCATTTACATTCTTAAAAGATTTGATTTAATTATCCAATGAGTACATTGTTTATAATATTTGTAACTGGTCAAAAGAAATCAGACAGAATTGCTTATATGACCTGATTGGATAAACAGATAACCATAGTAAGTGAAAATATGCAGCAGTATACTTATTGTCATGCATAACAAAGTATAAGTTTTGAAATGTATCTTTTAAATACTTATGCTGGAATATTAGCCCTCAGACATTTGTTTTCAGGATATAGAGACAGAAGGAATTAATTTAAACCCTGGAATGAAATGTAGTTATCTAGCCCTAACTCTGTTTCTACTTTCTGAAAGTTGAAAGGATTTTCCAAGGAAATGAACCTTGCACATTTATCCTGTCACTTTACAAAGAAATTGTTGCTGAATACTCTTACAATTAGAGAAATATAACTTTCTGGTAGAGAGAGCATTGATATGACCTAGGACAGCTCTTCTAATGTTTTAGGTACTCAAATCCTAGTAAAGTGAAATATTATCCTTTAAACATGTTGCCTATGGTAACAAGTCCATAACAGTTACACTAGTGCATGCAAAAAGGCAGGCAAAAAAAGCTGAGTAACACTATTAATAGTTTGTTTCTCTTTGCTCCTTAGCAAGTATACATAAGCAAGACTCAGTACAATTAGTAGCACTACCTTTCAGTTATTCCCATGTAATTGAATCATATTATATAAAGAAACGGAGGGAACACCACAGGATGTTGCAAATAGTCTTCTGCATATTGACATTTGCATCCAACTTCCATAATCACCAGATAAATTTTAATCCTTTTTTTCAGCCAAGAACACTGGCAAACAATTGAAAATATCCAAAATTCGCATGCAGACAGAGCACAATTCAGGAAAACTTTAATGTAAATAGATAAAATTTTATAAACATCGTATCAATAAAAAGCTTGAAATAATTTAGAAAAATTGCTAGCGATTTATCAGTCACTCTGTTGCACATCTGCCCCAAATTATTGATGGCATTACTTCATTAATAAAAATAATTTTGTTTGGAATACATAATTTAATATTTATTTAATATCTTCTTATATATATGCGCATACAGAATCAGAATCATAGAATAGTTAGGGTTGGAAAGAACCTTAAGATCATCTAGTAACAACCCCCCTGACATGGGCAGGGACGTCTCACACTAAACCATGCCACCCAAGGCTCTGTCCAACCCAGCCTTGAACACTGCCAGCAATGGAGAATTCACAATTTCCCTGAATAACCCATTCCAGTGATTCACCACCCTTACAGTAAATAATTTTTTCTCATATTCAATCTAAACTTTCCCTGTTTAAGTTTGAACCTGTTACCCTTTGTTCTATCACTACAGTCCCTCATGAAGAGTCCCTACCCAGCATCCCTATAGGCCCTCTTCAGATACTGGAAGGCTGTTATGAGATCTCCATGCAGCCTTCTTTTCTCCAGTCTGAACAGCCTCAACTTTCTCAGCCTATCTTCATAGGGGAGGTGCTCCAGTCCCCTGATCATCCTTGTGGCCATCCTTTGCACTTGTTCCAATAATTCCATGTCCCTTTTATGTTGAGGACACCAGAACTGCACACAATACTCTAAGTGAGGTCTCACAAGAGCAGAGTAGAGGGGCAGGATCACCTCCTTCAACCTGCTGGTCACACTACTTTTGATGCAGCCCAGGATACATTTGTTTTTATGGACTGTGAGTGCACACTGCCAGTTGATGTTCATTTTTTCATTGACCAACATCCCCAGGTCCTTCTTGGCAGGACTGCTCTGAATCTCTTTTCTGCCCAACCTGTAGCTGTGCCTGGAACTGCTCTGACCCAACTGTCGGACGCTGCACTTGTTATGGTTAAACTTCATCAGGTTGGCATCAGCCCACCTCACAAGTGTGTCAAGGTCCCTCTGGATGTCATTTCTTCCCTCCAACGTATCAACTGAACCACAGAGCTTGGTGTCATCAGCAAACTTGCTGAGGGCGCACTCAATCCCACTCTCAATGTCGCAGACAAAGATGTTAGACAAGACCAGGCCCAACATTCATCCCTGAGGGACACCACCCATTACTGGTCTCCAGCTGGACATTGAACCATTGACCACAACATTTTGTGTGTGACTGTCCAGCCACTTCTTTATCCAGTGAGTGGTCCACCTATCAAATTGATGTGTCTCCAGTTTAAAGAAGAGAATGTTGGGTGGGACAGTGTCAAATGCTTTGCACAAGTTCAGTTAGATGACATTGACTGCTTTACTCCTGTCTATCAGTTCCGTAGCCCCATCACAGAAGGCCACCAGATTGGTCAGGCAGGATTTCCTCTTAGTGAAGCCATGCTGGCTGTCACCAACCACCTTGTTGTTTTCCATGTGCCTCAGCATGCCTTCCAGGACAATCCACTCCAAGATTTTTCCAGGCACAGAGGTGAGACTGACTGCTCTGTATTTCCCTGGCTCATGCATTTCCCCCTTCTTGAAAATGGGGGTTATATTTCCCTTTTTTCCAGTCATTGGGAACCTCACCTGATTGCTATGATTTTTCAAATATGATGGACAGTGGCTTAGCAACTTCATTTGTCAGCTCCTTCAGGGCCCATTGATGGATTTCATCAGGTCTCATGGACATATATACATCCATGTTCCTAAGATGGTCTCGAACCAGATCCTCTCCTACAGAGGCCCTAAGGTCTTCATTCTTACAGTCCCTGCATCTGCCTTCCAAGAGTTGGGTGATGTGATCAGCATTTTCCAGTGAAGACAGAGGCAAAGAAATCATTAAGAACCTCAGCCTTCTCCAAATCCAGGGTAGCCAGTTCTCCCAATAGCTTCCAGAGAGGGTCCACGTTGTGTCTAGACTGTCTTTTTTTCTGCAATTTACCTGTAGAATCCCTTTCCTGTTATCCTTGCTATCTCTAGCCAGAATTAATTCTAACTGGCCTTAGATTTCCTAACCTGGTCCTTAGCTTCCCGAACAACATCCCTGTATTCCTCCCAGGCTGCCTGTCTTTGCTTCCACCTTTTATAAGCCTCTTTTTTCCTTTGAATTTTCCTCAGCAGCTCTTTATCCATCCAAGGAGGTCTCCTGACCTTCCTGCAGCACTTCCTTCTAGTAGGCATACATCTCTTCTCAGTTTGCAGCAGGTGACCCTTGAATATCAACCAACTGTCTTGGGCCCCCCTGCTCTCTTGGGCTATACCCCATGGGATCTTACTAAGCAGGTTCCTGAAGAGGCCAAAGTCTACTCTCTAAGTCCAGGGCAGTGAGCTTGCTGTACGCTCTTCTCACTGTCCTGAGGATCTCGAATTCGACCATCTCATGTTGACTGCAATCAGGGCTGCCCTGGAGCATCCCATTTCCAACCAGCCCTTCCCTGATGGTGATCACAAGGTCAAGCATGGCACCTCTCCTTGTTGGCACCTCTATTATTTGCAGAAGGAAGTTGGCTTTCACATGATTGAGGAACTTTTTAGATTGCTTGTGCCAGGCCGTACTATTGCTCCAACAGATATCAGGGTGGTTGAAGTCCCTCATGAGAACAAGGGCCTGCGAATGTGAGGCTGTTCCTATCTGTCTATAGAGCGCTTCATCCACATATTTCTCTTGATCAGGCAGCCTGTAACAGATGCCCACTCTAATGTCTCCCATCACTCTTCTCCCTTTAACCCTGACCCACAAACTCTGTATTGACTGCTCACTTTTCCCCAGACAGAATTCCATACTCTCCAGGCTATCCCCAACATAAATAACAACTCCCCCTCCCCACCTACTGGGCCTGTCTTTTCCTAAAGAACCTGTAACTTTCCATTCAAATACACCAGTCAGAGGAGCCATCCCACCATGTTTCTGTGATGCCTATGATATCATAACCCCGTAGACGTGCAAACATCTCTAACTCTTCTTGTTTTTCCCCCATGCCATGAACATTTGTATAGAGGCATCTGAGCCGAGCTCCAATTGAAGCCTGCTTATGGGCTGGAGACCCTAACACACGTCTAATGATCCATGTAGGTGCTAGTGATATAGATAGCAGTAGCCTGGAGAACATAAAGAAGGACTACAGAGCTCTGGGAAAGGTGGTTAGAGCTCTGGAGCTCAGATTGTCTTTTCATCATTTCTCCAGGATACAGGGGAGGACCTTAAGAAGGCTAGGAGGATTAGCCAGATGAATAAATGGTTAGAAGTGCGGTGTTGTAGTCAGGTATTTAGGTACCTTAAACATGGGACTCAATTTAGTAGGCCAGGTCTACTGGGGGCTGGTGGAGCTGGTCTGACAAGGGGAAGAGTGGATTTAGTAGGAGGTTTGCCAGACTGGTCTAGGACGATTTAAAGTAGATGTGTTGGAGGAGGGGGGCATCATTCCATCCCAACACACCCAATCACTGGTCATATGTATGTAAGTATGCTTCTATGTTTATATACATATATATATGCATTTTAAACCTTGATCTTTTTCTGTTGCTTAATCAGGATTTTCCCTTAAACAACAAATTATGAGAATAGAAACATTTCTTTAACAAGCTTTCATCCAAAAGCTATGCTGAAAGAACTGCTTTTGTTACTAGCAATGACAAAAATCTTTTCTTTCTAATAATGTAAGGTCCAAATTCTCATAGTGAGGACATAATTTAGATGCCTGAGTTGTAGCTTTTATAAAAGATTTCTCTTTGAATCTCAGTTTCCTATGACAATTAACTCTATCATCTTTGGAAAATTCTGTCAAACCATAACCTAAATATTCAAAACTGAATCCTAATTTTAAGCTAGAGATATTCTAAAAGATATAAAATGAGGCAAAGTGGTTAACATGTCTATGTCTGCATTGAGCAACACTTTCACAATTAAAAATACACAGAAATTAGTTTTATACTTCAGCATTTTTCTAAGTGATGTTTCTATTTTAGAATCTGCTATCTTTAATATTTCTTCCTTATAAGCAGCATTATTTGTTTGTAGCATTATCATAGTTGCTGAGACATTTAACATTTTTTAAAGCATTTAGAAACACAATTTTTAAGTTTTCATAAAACCTAGTGATAAATCCTTTCATAATCTAATATTTGTAAGAGGTGGCAATCTAGCAAGAACTCAAAAATTAACAACTTAATAAAATACATCAAACAACCTCCTTCAAAAAAAAAAAAAAAACCTCAAGCCCACAAAAAAAGTAAACAACACAGTAACTAATAAGATTTCTGCCAGATGATGAAGTGAGAAATGAAACATAAGTGATTTCCTGTAATATAGATCATCAAGTTTTCTTGATTTTCAGTGGTTTAGGAAATTTGGAATTCTTAGCACTGCATATCATTTGCAGCTAAAAGGTGTTGTGAAAGAAGGCAAAGAATGCTACAGCTGAAAACTTCAGCTCACTTGAGCTGTTAAAGCCTTCTGATTTAAAGGCAAAATTGTAAAACTGAAGCAATATGCTTTTCATAGAGTCTTGCTTGATCTGTGAAGTCTTCAGGAGTCCAGGTCAAGAGGTACATTACCTAGTTAGCAGGTAAACAGACCATGTTGCCATGATCTAGGCCTCATGTAACTTTCTGTAGCATACCTACAGAATCTTCTAAACTCTTTTCAGGAAACTGGGTTGAAATTACTTACATATCTCTAGGAAAGGACCCGAAGGCATCTTAACCACCCAATATTGTCTATGTGTCATAGATGAAATAGCTGGTAAAATCAAGGATAAGAGACAGCAGACACATGGGCCAGTCATTCACACAGCTGAAGAATTTTCTCCATTAGAATGCCCCATACATTTACTTTAATACACTACACATGACTTTAAATAGCTGCATATGGCTCTTTTGTGGTTAACATTGCACTTGTGGTCTCTGCTAAACAAATAGGTATGAAAAGCTGACTTCTAAATTCACTATTTAATTATTTTCTGTTCAATTGCAGATTATTTCCCATGTACAAACCTATCCTACATGCATTAACTTATTACTTAAAACCAGAAAATAACTGAGTTCTGAGTAAATAATGACATCAGAATCCCAGAACAGTATCTAACTCTGACCCTAAAAATTCAGCAAGCTAAGCATGCTTTGCACACCTATTTGCCACAAACAGTACAAGACGAAATAAATGCATTTAAAGCACATTAAAGTACAAGGTTTTACAATTTTCAGGTTTGATGCTATTTTTAAATGATGCAGAGCAAGACAGGAAACAATAACATACGGTCTTACCTGGTTGACTCCTTGGCAAATAGCCCTTGTTTTTAGAGAAGTTTTTATAGAAATAAATTAGGATGTCTTACTAATTGTGCATTTTTTTATTTTAGTATTCAATTTATGACATTTATTATTTTGATCTCCAGTAGTTTGTAGGACAAAAGGAAGCATCTGTCACATTGCTGATAAGAGGAAGACTAGGGAACATGTGGGTCCACTCCAAAAGGAAATGGAAGACCTGGTTATCCATGACATGGAGAAGGCTGAGGTACTCAATGATGTTTTTGCTGGTCTTCACTAGCAAGTGTTTGAGTCACACTGTCCAAGTCACAAAAGGAAAAGTCAGGGACTTCGAGAGAATGAGAACCACCCACTGTAGGAGAAGATTAAGTTTAAGAACATCTAAGGAACCTGAAGGTGCACAAGTCCATGAGGGTCTTGATGGAACCGGCCCATAAAGTGGTCAAGTCACTATCCATCTTATCTGAGTTGTGGCAGTTTGGTGAAGTTCCCATTGAAGGGAGAACAAATACACATTTTTAGAAATGCATAAAAAGGAAGACCTGAGGAACTACAGCAGAACTACAGACCACTCAGTCTTACCTCTACGACTGACAAGATCATGGAACAGATCTTCCTGGAAACTATACTAAAGCACATGGAAAATAAGGAGCTGGTTGGTGACAGCCAACGTGGCTTCACTAAGGATAAATCTTACCTGAAATATTTGGTGGCTTTCTACAACAATGTTGGAGCATTGGTGGATATGGGAAGTGACTGATCTCATCTTCCTGGACTTGTACAAAGCATTTGACACTATCTTACATTATATCCTTGCAATAAATTCAATAAAAGTAATAAAATGCATAGTTTCCTTTTCACACTTCAACTACCTTTTCTACCTTAAAAAGAAAAAAGTTTATCAAGACTCATTTTGACTTCACCAATATTCTTCTAAAACTTCTAAAAACAGTGGATGGGCAGTTTAAAATGTCTGCAGTTACAGTGAAAAATACATTAACTTCCAACAATGCAATAATGTGACCTTGTCCTAATAGACAAATTATCATCCTAAAAGGTATTGTAGACACTTACTAAGTATGTAATTTTGTTCGATGGAGAATGGACTCAACATCTAATGGCTAACACTGCATTTCAATTAATAGGTCAGTATTCTGGAAGCCAGGAATATTCCATTCCTTTGCAGGTTTTGCCAACAGCCGCCTACATGAGTTTTAGCAAGTCATATATCTCATGTTGTTTTGGCCTGGTCCTTTGCATTTCTCATCTCCTTATAAATTTCTTACTGCAGAGACTGGATATTTTGACACTGCATAGAGAAAGCAGTCAAATATATGTGATTCAGCTTAGTCAGATACACTCCATCACCCTGAATTAAAACATGTTGTGAAAAGCAGAGTGATATAACTATCATCAATTTTTTGTTGTGCTTTGCTTTGTTTCAAAAACTACTAGTTAGTGTTAGTTTAGCTAGTTTCTCTGCATTGCTACTGTTGTTTATAGTACAGACAGATCTATTCAAAGTTTCTTACTTCAAAATTTAAACCTAATAAAGATGTAAAGCTACAAGTTCCTGTTGCTCAGAAAAAAAAATAAAAATCAAGCAGTTATTTATAGTCTCTCAGATAAATTACATGTTAATATTATATTTCTACATTACCAATGATTTACAAGGTCATTGAGTCCAGACAGCAAAATTCTATTTGAATATCCATGTGAAGGAACTTTGCTCGCAACAGGGCTTTTCACTTTTAGGCCTTCAAAACCATGTACAGGATGATAAAAATGTTTTGGATACATTCAAGGCATTTTTAACCATGAATGCCTGCCAGGATATGAAGTTTTCCAGGGACCAAAGAAATTTCTCACTGAAATTGTTATCAACTTGTGCTCTGTATACCAATAATTTTTTAAGTGGTTTAAGAGCTGTATTTGGCACATGAGAAGAAAGCATAATGTATCTTCAGAGTAATACATATGATTTATAGTCAATATCACTATATATTATGATGTCTTTAGGAACAACATAACATGCCAAACAGGATCAGTATGAAGTGGCTGACTGGTAACCCAGATGCCTCCAGGCTTAAAGATGTATGAATGGTGTAAATCTGTGTATCTTGGCCATGCTTTCCCCTACAAATTATGCTGTATCAGAGGAAAGGCTTACTTACTTCAAGTGTATTTGCTGCTGCCAGCGCCTGAATATGAGGCATTTTATTTACTGATTTGAATGGCTGCATGAGATGTAAAATGCTTTTGTAACTGGAAAAGAAAACCAGCAAGGTAACATGTTACTCTTAGAAACCTACACTATAATGAAATCAAGCCAAAATGGACACAAGTCAGAGTACACACCATGAGCAGATAGAGAATGCTGCTAATCAGGATTCTGAAAGGAGAGAGCAAGGCTAAGAGCAGGACCACAGCTGTTGTCTCTAGAAAAGCAGACTTTGGCCTATTTAGGATCTTCTTAGAAAAATCCCATGCCATATATGGCTCTGCAGTGAAGAGAGGTTCAAGAGAATTTCTTGATATTCAAGCTTAAGAATACATCTCAATAACCTTGAAATCAAGGAAAGGCTTCAGAAAGCCTGAATGGATGAACAGTGAGCTCTTGGCCGAGCCTGGAAATAAAAAGGAAGCATGCAGGAAGATGAAGTAGGGTAGATGATCTGGAATGAATTTAGAGACACTACCTAAGGATGCAGAGATGACAGCAGGAAAGCCAAATCCCATCTGTAGCTGAATCTGGCAAGGAATGTAAAATGAAACAAGGACATCTACAGGTACACTGGCAACAAAAGGAAGCCCACAGATAACATGGGCCCACTCCTAAATGGGACAGGGTCCTGAAGGCAGAAGGCATGAAAAGGCCAAGATACTTAAAGCCTGAGGCTTGCTGTTAAGATTTGATTATTTCTCAGGATGACCATGAGCCAGAAATGTGCCTTAGAGTTACAAGACACCTACAAAATCCTGGACTGCACTAGTAGCATTGCCAGAAGGTCAGCAGATCAGCTACTTACTCTCTATCCCACATTGGTGGAATATTGTGTTCAGTTCTGGGCTCCTCAGTAAAAAAAGAGGTATAGGGCTAGTGGACAGAGACCAATAGAAGGTCACAAAGATGGTTAACATACTGGTGTGCCTCACATATGAGGAAAGGCTGAGAGAGGTGGGGCTGTTCATCCTTGAGAAGAGATGGCTCATGGGGTTCCTATTAATGTGTATGAATACCAGATGTGAAGAGTAAAGAAGGCTGAGCCAAGCTTTTCTCAGGTGTGCCCACTGACAGTGCAAGAGGCAGTGGGCACAAACTAAGGTTCCTTTTCAATATCAGGAAACACTTACTTTTACTGAGAGGATGTCTAAACACTGGAACAGGGTTCACAGGCAGGTTGTAGGATCATTTTCCTTGGAGATACTCAAAACTTGTCTGGGCATAGTTCTGAGTAACCTGATGCAGCTGAGCTTGCTTAAGCAGGGTATTTGGACTGGATGATCTGTAGAGCCATCTTTAAACCTCAACCATTCTGTGATTCTGTGACATACAGTGAAATCACATTAGATTACTAAATTGTAAGATTTTTTATGGACAGAGTTATTAGAAAGGTGGATATAAGTAGTCTATAGCAAATAGTTATATCAATAAAACACAAGTATAAAATAAAATATAAATGACTACATAAAAAAAGAAACTGTTCTAGGAAATATTTGGTAATTCAAATTAAATAAGTGACAGAAAAAAAGGATAACTCTGATTAAACATTGCTTCTTATCAGGTAAAAAACTGCCATTTTAATAATAATTTGAAGTACAGTAATGAAGTGAAGCATAATGTAATAGAGTAAAACACTGTGATGGTTTGCATTATATTCTCTTTCCAGCTTTTCCTTGATGATAGATTAAGCCAAAAATTTGTATTTCATGAGCAACAGGCAGCATCTGTACAGCACCTGCAAAAGGCTCATATGGAAATATAGCAGAATTTCCCAAATAGAGAGGTCTTTTCTGTAATAAATAAATTAACAAATAATTAACACCTTGGAAAATAACTTTATTGCAAATACGATTTATTGGGTATTTTAAAGACAGACACTTTGCATTTTTTATTTCTACCAGATTTGAATTTTGCACCTAAATTTAAAACAATTAGGATAGTAACTTGGAAATGCACCACCCTTTTACCGCCCTTTAATACCTTTTGAAATATCATGTCAAAAGGAAAAAAAATATATTCCTTTTCTAGCACAAACAGCATTTACCAAAAAAGGAACATGAAATATTTTCTTAAAAATTTGTCTCTGCTGAGGCACTGTGCAAGTAAATGGTTAGTTGTGCAATATACACAAGCTTGTTCAGGGTATGTTTTACAGCTCCTATTACACTTCCTATTCTCTTCGGCAGCAGCCTTTCTCATTTATTTGTTTTACATCAGAAACTGGAGAAAATGTCTTCAATGGGTTAGAAGATTAATTCTCACTTAACTCAATGTCAGCATCCAGTAAGCAGCTGACAACATCACTTAATACGAGCTAACAGCTTTACAAATTCTGAGGTAGATAGAAAAGGAATTAGTAAATGCTAATAGTTCTATTTGGAATATACTAATAATGACATATGATGTTAGAGTTACCCAGAACTACAAAGCAATAAGACAGCACGAGAGATTTTTGTTCAAAGCACCAACACAAATTGACACCAGTACTCTGTATATTGTTTTTACTAGGATATCTGACCTGGCATTCTTCATCCATGTTGTGAATAAAATTGCAGAAGTCTGACTGACTGGGTAATACAGTACAAGGAAAAGGTTATAGGCATATTTTAGGGAGTATAAAAGAGGTCTTAAGTTAATTGTCTTCAAAGCAATTATATTATCCTTTATAGTGGCCCTCTTTTCCTTGCAGGGAACTATAATTTCTTCCCCTTACCATTTTCTTTTGACTGCAAAGTTAATGTCTTTGTTTGGGGGAGTCAACTTGACAAGGCAATAGAATACAGAATATAGATACTAAGCATTATTATTATAGATTTTATTATAACAATTGATATATAAATATTTATGCTTTTTCACAAAGTGGTGGGCTAAAATATTCGTACTCTACAGTAGGCTCAGAAGCTAATGATGTCAACAGAAGTATTACCATTGCTCATCGTTAGAGCTTCCAAATTGCACCTGCATATGAACAGATAAGATCTTTGCAGGATAGAGAAAGAACAAAATAGCTAAGTAAAAATAAATTTATAGACATACCTGATAAAATGTTGTTTGTTTTTTTTTTTGTATTTGCATATACTTTCAATGCAATTAACTGTTTACAAGCTTGAACATGATTACACAGAAATATAAATACTTCTATTTTCTCAGCTTCATGAATATAAATATGCTCATAAAATCAAATTGAACAAAACAAGGAAGTTAAGAATCACACAAATGCACAATCTCTGCTTCTTTCCTGTTGTAAGGGATTTTAGTTTTGTGTTATTTTGCCTAAGATTTACTACTGGCAGTTGACATCTTTAATTAGTAGATAAATACTAACTTTGATATTAATGGCTGTGTTTTTAATGTCCTAATACTGTTTTCTCCAATATTTTGTCTCCTATACAGAGATAGTTAACATAGTCACAAAGAATAAATGCCAACAGTTGAAGTAGCTTGCACAGATTTTAGTGAGATTTATAATCTAGGCAATGTAAAATAAGTTTTGAGGCACTTAAAACCAGAGTCTGAAATGTTATATATTTACTAAAAAAAATTTATTTTACCCAGGTTTTTCAGCAGTAGTTAAAATACAACAAAAGCAGAGAGGGAAATATCTCACTCAAAATGTATACCCAGTGTGATTCCATCAATATTTAGAAGTTATATAGGTGTTCCTGCTAATTGCATATCTGTACATGCTTTATTCACAATGTCTAATTTTTGTGCTCTGATGTAGTGTAAATTCCCACCCAAACCAGTAAAACTGAATAAAAAACTCATGACTTAAAGTACTGTGATTTACCTACATCACTTTTTTTTCTACTGTCGTGGTTTGAGGCCCCTCAAACAGTTCTGCTCACTCCCCCCTCTTTCTTCCCCAGTCCCGGGGAAATGGGAA